>JASPKP010001388.1:0-12500 GCA_030674155.1 Stramonita haemastoma
TATTAAAACCCGTTCCGGGTTACGGAAGAGTAGGCCATTTGTGCTGGTGGGAACGGATGACAAAATCGCATGCACACAGAGACAGGATGTAAAAAAGCACAAGTGTATATTCCATTATCCTTAGATATATATATATATATATATATTATATATATATATATATATATATATATATCAATAAAGACAGAAGGTGGCAGGATGGTTAAGATGTTTGCCTGCCAACAAGTAGACCGTGAAGTTTTGGGTTCAATTCCCAGCCTCACCCTTTCTTCACAGTTTGATAAAAAATATTTTAAAAATTGAACTGAATGTTACAGTCCTTTGCAGAAGACTAAAAACTGAGGCCCCATGTGGAAATTGCATGCAGAACATCTTGCGCACACATCAAAAACCAGTTCTGCCTTTTGGAAGGGTAGGCCATTGTGTGGCGGTAGGAACGGATGCCAAAAAACAAAAACAGCAATCACATAGGTGTTGTCTTTAGACACCCACCTCAAAGTCAGAATGCGTTTACCTAAATGGTGGGAAAAAAATGGTCACATATGCAAAAATCTCAATACTGGAGAACCTCGGATTTCTAGCCAATGAATGGGGTGGAAAAAAACAATACCCTTACTTCTCCCCCATCACCCTTTTTTCAATACCCGTCTTCCCCCACAGGGGATGCTGGGAGTCTGGTTGTCGGTATAGATAGCATTCCCACCTTCTGGAAATTCTGTGCTAGGAATTTCCTCTTTTCGATCCCTCTCATTGTTTCTGTTTTCTTGGTCCACACTTCTGGCTTTCCCCCCTTCCCCCCCAGAAATACTTAAAAGATCCCAATTTTCTCCCATGCCAAATTTGGATGCACTTGGCCTGACTTGCCAGGCACTTAACAGCTGTGGCAGCACACTTTTGTTGATATGACAGATAAAAGTTGTGGTCAAAGTGTTCAACAAAGAAGAAGGTTCCTCTCTCCTAGCACTGTGTTGGAACGCCGCAACCTTGATGGTGGGTAAAAACAGTCGCATGTGCAAAATCTCACCATTACTGAACCTTAGTTCTTTCATTCCCACAGCCCGGTTTACCGGTCTGCAGACTTTTCTTCCTTTCCTTCCCAGCGCCCGGTATACCGGTCTCCACTAACAAACACCCTTCCTTCCCACAGCCCGGTAAACCGGGCTCAGCAGGGAGCGCTCTGTTCTTCCCGTTAGTTGCTTATCAGTTGTCAGCCACTAACGGGTCTTTGTTTATGTAAGAAATTCCAGGCTGGGCAGCCTCCCTTCCTCCTCCCCCCCCCCCCCCCTCCTCATTAATCTTGACCTGTCAGCATCTTGCCCCTTCAGCCACTATACCCAGTCTATGTAGTAGTTGCTGTGAATGGAATGCAGTTCCAGCATTGGTCTTCCAGCTCTCACCCCCCCCTCCACCCCCCCCCCCCCCACTCGTGAGAAAGTAGTCGCTTGAGAAATTAGTTGGTTTTAGAATGAGTGTAAGAGTGTGTGTGAAGATGTGGGCTTATTTCTTGGCTGTGAAAATGGAAGGTGGAGAGAATTCGGATTCTGATCAAGGTGTATTATACATGTGTCACCTGTGTGTGGACATATCATGTGATACTTGGACAGAAGGGCAGACATATGTAATTAGAGAACATGTAAATACTATCTGTATATAAAAAGTGTGCAAAATAGTGTGGAGCTTGCTCTCTTTATTGGTGTGTGGTAGTCATACACAGTCTACAAAAAAGAGAATAAACTGTTGATGTGTTGGGGACAATCATGGTGACAATGGAGACAGTTCTCATGGAGTATTCACATAAACAATGCAAGGGGATGTACATGAGGCATCAGTTGGTGAGTACAAGCACGAAACATACAACTGGCTAGAAAAATACTGATCTGCATGGAGTGCATGATGGCATACCTGTTTTTTTACTGTCAACTTACCTGTTTTACACCTGTGTCACCTGTCATGTTACTGTGAAGTGTCAACATGGTCACCAACACCATCTCACATCAATTTCCTACACAATGATATATGACATTCTTTGGTTCATATAATATGGGCTACTGCCGTAAGTCTGTAAAGTAAGTACCCCATTATGCTAAGTGTTTTGGTCTGTAAATCCGGGAATGAAGGGAAGAGAAACAGACAAGAGGAAGCTGGGAATAAAGGGAAGCAATAGCAAGTGTAAATTGGGGAATGAAAGAGTTAGAGTTCTAGCCTAGGAACTAAAAAACATGGACAAAAACAAACATATTTCTATTATCAACAGAATGTTTTCATTTTCTTTCTTTTTTTCCCTTCTCTTTGAGTTCCCCCCCCCCCCCCTTCTTTTTCTTCTAAACCCCCCCCCCCCCTTCAAAATGTGACTATCACTATATTTGTAGTCCATATTTCGTAAGGATACAAAAAAATTGTAGGGGTTGGCAGATCAATTGGCATACACCACAAACACACACTCTTGGCTTCAATCTCCACACACATTTCACAACACATCTTTTATTGTTTTTGTTTTGCTTGTTGTTGCTTTTGTTGTTTTTAACATAATATCCTACCTTACAAAGCATGTATTTCTTCAGGATTACAAATATATGCCAGGTAAGAATATGAAAGACTACTGGAACACGATTTATGATCCACTGATGGTTTACAATCACAAAAAAATGTCTTTTTTCGTTGCTGTTGGTAATTGACAAGCTTTTGTTTCATTTTGTTTTAAACATTATCATGATCTATTCACACATGGCTAGGTGAATCAGTGACACAAGGAAGAAAATGAAACAGCAACACAAAAAAACCCTTTCTTTAGTAAATATATATGATATATATTTCTTTTTTAGGTGATAGATTAAGTACTTTAACTTGCATTATTGTTGCAGTCTCACATGCTGATAAAGACCCCCCCCCCCAAAAAAAAAAAAAAAAAGACATCACTCACATCATGGATGATGAAATAAAACAAATAATTGAAGGAAAAAAAACAACCAATAAAAAACACCCCCAAACTGACCTATCAAACCCCCCCAAAAACCAAACCCACAATGAAAAATTGGTAGGTTATTTCAAGACATTCCAAAAGCTTCCTCTTCTTCTGCACAAGATGTTACTGAAAAACAAACTGTTACATCATATAACATCAAGTCCATCTCACCTAGTAGCCAAGCTGTGAAGTGTTTGAAACTGAAAAGAATGCGACACACACTGATCTGCATCTTCATGCCTTCAGATAAACACAGATCGTCCTCTCCTGTACCTGAGGTAGCATGCCTCAAATATCAATTGGCAACCAGACCATTAGAGAAAGAAAGAAAGAGAGGGAGAGAGAGACAGAGAGAGAGAGAGAGACAGAGAGACAGAGAGTTACAGAAAATGTATTTTTTTAATTTAAAAAGAAACCCAGTTGAAGTATGAGCTAATTTTATATGTTGCAGTCCAATAAAAATCTATTTTGAATCTGACTGAAAACATAATATAATAACCAGAGATATGCATTTCATACTTTCCACTAAAAATCACAGATCAGAGCAGTATCAGCATCAGAAATAGTTTGTAACAAATACAGAAAACAACCTGACATCACCATCTTCATCTTGAACATGAACATTTCTATAACACTTCAGCATACATAAACAAAAAACTTAAATAAAACAAACAAAAAAACCACCCACCAGTAAACTGAACACACACACACAAACCACACACACAACACACAGCATCAGCAGCCAAAATAGACATCAAACAGTACAAAAATTAACAGTGGAGTATGGCCAACCATTTTCTTATCACCAACCAGTTTCAACTGTGGAGTATGGCCAACCAGTTTCAAGGTGGAGTATGGCCAAATTGCTTTTTATGACCAACCTGGTTCAATAGTGGAGTATTGCCAACTTGGTTCAACAGTGGAGTATGGCCAAACTTGTTAAACTGTGGAATATGGCCAGCCAGATTTTTTACTACCAACCTGGTTTTACAGTGGTGGAGTATGGCCAACCTGGGAACTGTGGAGTATGGTCAACCTGGTTCAACTGTGGAGTAGGGCCAACCCGATTTTTTACTACCAACTTGGTTCAACAGTGGTGGAGTATGGCCAGCCCAATTTTTTACTACCAACCTGATTTAACAGTGGTGGAGTATGGCCAACCTGGGAACTGTGGAGTATGGTCAACCTGGTTTAACTGTGGAGTAGGGCCAGCCCGATTTTTTACTACCAATTTGGTTCAGCACTGGTGGAGTATGGCCAGCCCATTTTTTTTTTTACTACCAACCTGGTTTAACAGTGGTGGAGTATGGCCAACCTGGGAACTGTGGAGTATGGTCAACCTGGTGTAACTGTGGAGTAGGGCCAACCAATTTTTTTTACTACCAACTTGGTTTAAGTGGTGGAGTATGGCCAGCCCGAATTTTTACTACCAACCTGGTTGAAGTGGTGGAGTATGGCCAACCTAGAAACTGTGGAGATGGCCAACCAATTTTTTACTACCAACCTGGTTCAAGGGTGGACTATGGCCAACCACTTTTTAACTACCAACCTGGTTCTTTATGACCCTTGTTCAACAGTGGTGTATGGCCAACTTGGTTCAACTGTAGAGTATGACCAAACTGGTTTAACTGTAGAGTACTGCCAAACTGGGTTTCAATTGTGGAGTACTGCCAAACTGGCTTCAACTGTGGAGTA
Source organism: Stramonita haemastoma (assembly GCA_030674155.1). NCBI lineage: Eukaryota > Metazoa > Mollusca > Gastropoda > Neogastropoda > Muricidae > Stramonita > Stramonita haemastoma. Next base: position 4,658 of record JASPKP010001388.1, read on the forward strand.
CAGCCAACCTGGCTTCAAATGTGGCAAAATCTTTCATTTTACATCCAGTCCCCAAGATTGGAGTACTGCCAAACAGGTTTCAACTGTAGAGTAGTGCAGCTGCAACTGTGGAATAGCCCCAACTCTCCCTCTCTCTTCCCCTCAATTAACCAAGATGACTGACTGTGTGGAAATGATTTTTTTGGTTTTTGTTTCAGTGCTGGTGGCCTGGTCCCTGTCACATGCTGCCTGTGAAGAGACACAGATCCAAGGCTCCTCCTGCCTGTGTCTTGTCTGTCTGCCTGTCTATTTTTTATTTATTTTTATACCACTTTATGTCACAGCAGATTTCTCTGTGTGAAATTCAGGCTGCTCTCCTGGGGACAGCACGTCGCCACAAGTGCAGGGCCTACCCATTATTTTTTTCCCCTCAAGGATGGTGTCTAAACATGACACCTGTGTGCATGCTGGTTTAAAAAAAAAAAATTTTGTCATCTGCTCCTACCGGCACACAATGGCCTGCTCTTTAGGCCAAGAAAAAAGCCCTGGTCTGCATTTTTTTTTGTTTGTTTCGTGAGGAGGAGGAGGAGGAGAAGGCCCAGAAACATGGCTGCCTCGCCTCCTCGTCCCCCCAGATTTTGTTGATCAGCATATTTTGCTGAGAATGCAACACATAAGATGCACACTCTCTCTCTCTCTCTTTCATCTCCCTACCTATTTTCCACTTTTATACATTATATCCTAAACTTTTCATTAGATAGAAAAGTTTTTGATTATGAAATGATACGCCTTTTTGAACACTTTAAACTCTTGTTCCTAAACACGACTTGCAAAATGTCATTTTGGGCGTAACATTATAATGTGGTTGATCAAATGTTTGTTTGATGTTAGTTTTTTTCGGGGTGGGGTGGGGGGTCGTTTTTTTTTTTTTTTTTTATAGGGGCGTTTTGGTGTTGTTTTTGTTTGTTTTTTGTTTTTTTTGTTTGTTGTTTCTTTAAAAATTTTTTAAAATTTTTTATATTGTTTGTTTTTGTTTTGTTTTGTTTTGTTGGGGGGGGGGGGGGGGGGGGGTCATAATACTCTTTTAAAGTAAGAAAGGTTCGTCATGTTTTAACATGCATCTTTTCTTTGTTCAGGCTGCTCTTTTCTCTGCTGTCACTTCTCAATTTTAATTTACTTGATTTAATTATAACCAGTGTATCTCCTGACATGAATGTCTGGTCGGTTTGGGTTTTTATGTTTGTTGAATACATATCTATCTCTTTTGTCTTAAATAAGTATGCATGTGCTCGTTGGAGATTATACATATGTTGAATGTATACTTATCTCCTTTTTATAATCATAGGTTGAATTTTTATTTCTTGGTGATGGTGATGTTGTTTTTTCCTTTTTGTTGCTTTCTGTTTAATCTTTGCTTTGGGCTTTTCTCCTATTTTGGTAGGGTCTCCTTTTTTCTTTTTCTATTCCCTAATCAGGGCAAGAGCCGGACGAAAAAAAAGTATGTAAATGCTTACTCTGTTACCCTTGAAAAAATAAAGATGATTCAAAAAAGCCAGCCAGACGTCGTGTCGCGTCGTGGCGAGCGGAGGACATATGTGAAAGCGTGCCCACTGTGCGACACTTGTGTCAGTCAGCGTCCATGTGGAAAGACCGGCAGGGTCCACCGACGAAGCGCCGCTCTCCACGCTGGCCCCCGACGCTGCACAGGAAGGGTTTCTCCTGGATGTCCCCTGAAAACAGACACCCGCATTGAGCTGTGGGGTTCAATCTATTCCGCATTGTTTTGGTTTTTTTTTTTATATTCTGCATTGTTTTACTCTGTCATTAAATCTCAATACGTGTTTTTCTCACAATTCACAATAGTTTATTCCCATTAACTCATTTGAGCTATAGAGAAACAAAAAGCATGCGTATCAATAAATGAATGACGGGTATAATGAGGTATAAAGAGCAAGAGCAAAACAAAAGTACACAAGAGACAATATTAATGAAAATGAAATAGACATGGTTGTATACTGTTATGGCTGGTGCGCTCTCTATAGATGGCAAATTACTCATGTACTTTTCGGTGTACCGGTACCTGAAGTGGTAAGAGAGTAACAACAAAAAGTTAACTGATTGGAAAATGAGTTGTTTTTTTTCACAGATCGTTATTTTTCAAACATTTTATTATTTTATTTTATTTATTAGATTTTAGTTCCAAGAGGTAAGGTGGCAGGACAGTTAAGACACTCACTTGGAAAAAGACACAGTCATTGTCCTGTGTGGCTGAATCTATTTGGCATTGTTTTACTCTGTCATTACATCTCAATACATGTTGTATACAGTGTGTTCTTCTCAAACTGGAGGGTTTTTTTTCATAGATTGATACTTTTCAAACATATTAAAATATTTTTTCAGATTTTATTTCCAAGAAGGAAGGTGGCAGGATGGTTAAGACATTCACTTGCCAGGCAAACTAAGCGCTAGGTTCAGGGTTTGATTCCCAGCCTTACCCTTTCTCCCAAGTTTTGATGAAAAAAAAAAAATCAAACTGGATGTCAAAGTCCTTCAGATGAGACTGTAAACTGAGGCCCTGTGTGCGAATGTACAGAAAACATCTTGCACACATATTAAAAACCCATTCTGCTTTTTGGAAGAGTAGACCATTTTGTGCCAGTAGGAACAGATCACATAATTTCAAAAACGTATGCACACAGGTAATTAGACACCATCTCCAAAGTCAGAATGCAGCTACCTAATTGCTTTGGGGGAGGGGGGGGGAAGAATGGTCACACATGCAAAAATCTCACCATTAGTGACACCTTGAAGCTCTAGCCAAGGAACCAACAACTTTTTTCTCTTCTTAGCAACGTTAAAAAACAACAATGCATATCATCATACAAAAAGGAACTGATAAAAATAATAACTTTTCATGTTTGACCAAAATGACCAAAAAAAATTTTTTTTTAACCAAACAAAACTCTTGTTTCCATCTAAATCCCAGATTGTGATGGAGATGTTAAATGAAATCACTCACACACACACACACACACACACACACACACACACACACACACACACACACACACACACACACACACACACACACACACACACACAACACACACAACACGCACCCAAAAATTACAAAACAGCATACACACGAGAACTGGATGAAAAAAAGCACATGAGTGCTTATTCCATTATCCTTGATATAAAAGAATAAAATAAAATAGAATTAAAAAAAAAAAAATAATAATAAAAAAATAAAACCAAAATAAATGAAAAATAAAAAATAAATGAATAAAAATTTTAAAAAAGAAAAGAAAGATATCACACACGCACACACACACACACACACACACACACACACACACACACACACACACACGGGGACTGGATGTAAAAAAGCACATGAGTGCTTATTCTATTATCCTCAATATAAAAGAATAAATAAAATAAAAAATAAACAAAATCACACACACACACACACACTATACATTCCCATAAATCTGGGGAAAAGAAAAAGGGGAGGGGGGGGAAGGAAAGAAATCCCAGGACACCAACTAACCTATTGCCCGAGACACAGCCACACTGCCATTGACGCGCCAAACCCCAAAGGCGTTGGTCACAAATCCTCCCAGCTCCTCAATACGTCTCCTCTCATCCTGAAATTGTCAAACAACAACATTAACAGATTATATACATGTTTGTATTTTTGATCCTGTTAAGTCCAACCCCTCCTTTCTAACCAAGTCAAAAGAGGTTGGAGGTTTGGGATAGCCTAGTGGTTAGCCTACCGGGAACAGGATAGCCTAGTGGTTAGAACATTGTGCTCGCAATCTGACCACCTGGGTTCGAATCGGATTTAGCTGTCATGGAGGTGCCTGTTTTTAGGGGATTTTACCCTGGAGTTAACATCAGTGCTGACTCTGCTCCCCCTAAAGTCCTTCAGATGAGACTATAAACTGAGGGCATTTTGTTCTGCCTTTCAGAAGAGTAGGAGGCCATTTCATATGCTGGTAGGAACAGATGACATGTGTCAGGTATAGACTCCATCCCTGATGATGCAATGTGCCTACCTTCATGGTGGTTAAAAACGGTTGCATATACAAAAATCTCACTACTGGTGAACCTCGGAGCTCTATGATCTCCAAGGTCAACTTCAAGTGCAGACCTGCTTGTGCCTTAATTCCTTTCATGTGTAAAAGACCATACATGCCATACATGCGAATTAAAAATCCTGTCATTCATGTCAGCATTAAGTAGGCTACAGAAACACGAACATTCCCAACACATATTTCCGAAATAGGAATATGGTTACCTTCAAAGTGGACAAAAATAGTCACATACGCAAAATCTCACCACTGGTGAATTTTGGAGCTCTAGCTGAGGCACAGGGAAAAGAAAATGTATTTACTTTTTATAAAAAAGAAAATTTTTTCACTTTTTATAAAAAAGAAAATTTGGAAAGGTGTGCAGCACTATTTATTTTTTATTTATTCTTTTATATTGAGGATAATGGAATAAGCACTCATGTGCTTTTTTACATCCAGTCCCCATGGGTATGCAGTTTTTGTAAATCTTGTCATCTGTTCCCACCAACACACAATGGCCTACTCTTATGAAAAGTGGAACACTAAGGGCTAGATACAACACAACACTGCCGAGAGTTCCACTGAGAGTTCAGTATTCAGACGCCTGTGTGCTTCAGACTGTGGCTTGAGATCTCCTTTACAAAACTGCATACATACAGGGACTGGATGTAAAAAAGCACATGAGTGGTTATTCCATTATCCCCGATATAAAATAATAAATAAATAAATAAATAAACATGAGGGAACACCAATAAAACAACCCAACCCTCTGCACACACTTTCCCACTCCTAAGCAGTGCTAGATGGGGCTATGACCTCCAGAGTCGATCACACATATGTTATATATGTTACAGCTTTTTCTGGTGCAGTATCAATAACTTTGTTCTCATACAAGAAGAAAGGTGGCTGGACAGTTAAGACATTCTCCTGTCTAACATGTAAACTGCGAGGTTCTGGGTTCAAATCCCAGTCTCACCCTTTCTTCACAGTTTGACCAACAACAAAAAAATTGAACTGAATATCTCAAAGTCCTTCAGATGAGACTGTAAACCAAGGCCCTGTGTGCAAATGCATGTTGAACATCTTGTGCACATGTTTAAAACCTGTTCCACCTATCAAAAGAGCAGGCCATTTCATGCCAATAGGAACAGATGACAATTTTTTCTTTAAAAAATGCATGCACACAAGTGTCACGTTTAGACACCTTCCCTGAATCAGAATGCAGCTACCTGAATGGTTGGGGGGGGAGGGGAACTGGTTACATAAGATGCAAAAACCTCACCACTGGTGAACCTCAGAGCTGTAGCTGAGGAACACATGATTTTTGAATTATATAAAAAAAATCACCTATGTAAATCAAAAAGTGTTTCTTTCAGGCTGAATTCTCTAGTCCAAAAACCCCCCCTACCCACATGAAGCAAAAATACCCACATACAACAAAGAACAGCAACTGCTGAACAAAACACACTTTTACAAATCCTGGCCAAACCAGAAAGGACACTGCCTGAAGTACAGACAGAGCAGCAGCCGCACCTCTCTGTTGGGCTTGTGGGGGGCCATGAGGGGGATGGCTCGTCCCTCTCCAACCACCATCGCCTGCCAGTCTCCCAGCCACCACACCTAGCAGTCATCTCCCCTTAACAGCACGCTGACTCCTGTCGACCCACTGCGTCATTTCTGTAGAAAACACACAACATTGACGTGAAATATATGTGCAAAAAAGAATGGCAGGTGGTTTAGATATTAAAAAAAGTAAGCAAAGTTTTATTAATTTTTTTTTTATACCTTACATTCCCGGTTATATTCTCTCATAAAACACATACATCTTCATCAAAACAAAACATTCATTTATCGTCCAGTGTCACTTAAAGTAGAAGGCTGTTCAAACGAAAAAACAACAACAAATGTTCAATTCCAACATATATATACATTGTGATTGTAGTACACATATTAATTATCGTTTCAATTATCTTGCAAGTTTTTTGGGATTTTTTAGCAGCAAAAAATGATGTAGAAATACAGTTATCTTGAGTATCTTCATTAATACTAGAACAAAGGTAACAGAGTAAAGTAAGCAAAGTTCATGCCTTTCCATCTCCACTCATGTGTCTGTTTGAGGTGATCTCTTGCCCTGTTTCTGGGCTAGAGTGCCGAGGTTCACCAATGGTGAGTTTTAGCGTATGCCATCATTTTTACCCACCACTAGCATAACCACATTCCGACTTCAGGAATGGTGTCTTACATCAACACCTGTGTGCATGCGTCTTTATAAAATGTTGTCTGTTCCTACCAGCATGAAATGGCCTACTCCTCCAACAGGCAGAACAAGTTTTCAACATGTGCCCAAGATGTTCTGCATGTGTTCACACACAGGATCTTAGTTAAAATAATAATAATGATAATAATAATTTTTAATAATAATAATAATAATAATATTGTTTACAGCCCTACCCACCACGAAAGCCATATCAGAGCTGTCACCTCATTCAGTTTCAGTAACTTTCAACTTCAGGTTCAAAACCAACACATCCCAATCCTTTCAAATATTTAACACTGTCCATCTCGGTTTACAGCCTCATCCAAAGGACTTTTAGGGGAGTGGAGTCAGTACTGATGTTAATTCCAGAGGAAATTTCCCTAAAACAGGCACCTCCATGGTGGCTTGATCCTGAACAATCAGATCATGAGCACAAAACTCTGGCCACTAGGCTATCCCACCCCCTTGCCCTGGAATTAACATTGGTGCTGACTCCACTACTCTGAAACTGAAAGTCCTTTGGACAAGACGACCCAGGTCCAATGTGCAAAAGTGAGCAGAATGTCTTGCACAGAGGCTAAAACCATATCCACCTTTTTGAGTAGGCCATCTTTTAATTAAAAAAAAATGTTGGTGTGCAGTAACCATCCATCAATATTAAAATGCATGTACCATATACAATTATGGTCCAAAATTCATGTGTAGTATGTCAATGTGTTTGAGGCAAAACAAAATCCAAATTTCCAAATATACTATAGCACTTTATATGAAATGCTCATAGAACATATTTTTAAAAAAATTGATCCATTGACAACTGGTGATAAAAAACCCAGGGGAAAAAGTTACAGAGGAGTTAAATACACAAATTTGGTCCCTGAAAACTACAAACAGCAACAGCAACAACAAAGATGCTAGAGGAATTAAAAGGATGATGTGATGAGTTATCTCCATCTTGTATATATATATATTTTAAAAATCCCCATAGATGGAATGCAGCTACCCTAACACTATCCCAACGTTAAAGGAGAGAACCCCTCTTTCCCCAGTACATGTGCACTGTGCACGCTTCTGTAACCCAGTAGTGGGTGATGCACAGGGAAGGGTTAATACCTGGTTGGTTACCCAATATCGAGTTACCCATAGAGAAAACCTTAATGGTGGGTAAAAACAGTTACATACACAAAAATCACCACTGCCGATTGGTGAACCTTGGAACTCTAGTCAAGGACTGGAAAAAAAAACACAAAAAAGAAGCAAGACAAAAAAAAAAAAAGGTTCACCTGTTCCTCAACCTGAACCTGTTCACCTGAATCTTGGAGCTCTTGTTAAGGAATGGGAAAAAAAACCCATAAAAAAGAAAATGAAGAAAAAAAAAAAAGGTTCACCTGTTCCTCTGCCTTCTTGGCAAACTGCAGGTTGGTCAGGCTGTAGGCTCGCTTGAAGGCCAGTTGGGGGTTGGAGGCCAAGTTGGGGTCATGCAGAAGGTTGACGTGCAGCTGGCTGGCAGAGAACATGGCGGCCTCAGAGC
>JASPKP010001388.1:17500-29266 GCA_030674155.1 Stramonita haemastoma
TTTTTTACATCCAGTCCCCGCCCTTTTCAGGGATAACATCAAGATAAAAAGATAGCCTCAACTAAACAACAATTATAGTGACTCAAATACCAAGAGCAAGAAACCATACCAAGTATCAAACAACAGGTAAGAAATAAGACAGAGATACAATATTAAGGTCATGTTATAAAAAGGCACTCATTCAGGAACGAAAATAGAAATAAGAATCAATGATGACTCTGATTTGAATAAAAAACAAAAAAACAAAAAACAACAACAACAAACAAACAAAACAAAACAAAACAAAAACAAAAAAGGCACAATAATTAAAGATCAAACATGAGAACATGGTGACGTTAAATGACTGAAAACATCAATCCACCACCATCTATCATCAAAATAAGTCCCATAAAATGTAAGATTTTGATAAAAGGGGAGAAAGAACAACAACAGGTAAGAAATAAGACAGAGATACAATATTAAAGGTAATGTTATAAAAAGGCACTCATTCAGAAACGAAATATGAAGTAAGAATCAATGATGATTTTGATTTGAATAAGGAAACCAAACAAAAACAAGACAAAGAAACAATACAAAACAAACAAACAAACAAAAAACCCCACAAAAAACCACCACCTCAAAACAACAACAACAAAAATCAAATACATTCAGCACGTGATTATTAAATAGTACAAAAATGTGAAAAAAGTATTTCTCAATAGGGATGTAACATGTTTAGACAACAGGTAAGAGAGAGAGAGAGGGAGAGAAGAGGAGAGAGAGAGAGAAGAGAGAGAGAGAAGAGAGAGAGAGAGAGAGAGAGAGAGAGAGAGGAGAGAGAGAGAGGAGAGAGAGAAGAGAGAAGAGAGAGAGAGAGAAGAGAGAGAGAGAAAAAAGAGAGACAGAGAGAAGACAGAAGAGATGAGAGAGAGAGAGAGAGAGAGAGAGAGAGAGAGAGAGAGGAGAGAGAGAGAGAGAGAGAGAGATACACAGTACATTTAAGCCAGGTAGTGTTGGTACAATTATCAACTGACCAATAATATCATCACTTAATACTATCTATCTTTCTAGTTATGCACATATAGAAAATATACCATATGATAAATGTGATACGAAAAATAAAATATCAAAAATATACTCTTTGAAATCAGTTACAACTACACAATGATAATATACATATAAAAATATTTACATAGCCTATTATCTACACACAGAGAGAGAGAGAGAGAGAGAGAGAGAGAGAGAGAGAGAGAGAGAGAGAGAGAGAGAGAGAGAGAGAGAGAGAGAGAGAGAGAGAGAGAGAGAGAGAAGACAGACAGACAGAGAGAGAGAGAGAGAGAGAGAGAGAAGAGAGAGAGAGAGAGAGAGAGAGAGAGAGAGCTCGAACTCAAAATGTTTATTCACTATAGGCTATGGCCCCTTACTGAAGGGGGTACAATGCACCAGTTTCAAAGCCAAACAGTGGCCAGGTGTTCCAAATCTTAATCTGTAAACATGTCATTTTCAATATGTAGATTAACATAAAGCACAACATATTTTGACAGCAAAATGGGTCAAGTAACCAGAAAACAGAAAAATGCTTTGATTGTGTTCACTCCAATTATGTAATCTATAAATTGTATACAACTCCGTAGATAACAAAACATAATCATTACACTTTTACCTGTATCTGATATGCATAAAACGACCAACACATTTACCAAATTAGAATACCATTATGTATTCAGCTTGACACACGTGTTTATCATAAATTTGCCAAACTTGTTTTTTACATAATCCTCGGGGCATGTATAACCAGAATATGACATACTTGTAATACTAAAACAATGAGAATCTTTATCTGTAATACTCAACAATACATGTACATCTGAAAACTCTTAAATCTTATCCCAACACTATTTCAGACACAATCACACCACTATCATTGTCAAAATGATGAGTTTTCTGATAGTAGGTAAACACAAATACACAATATATCCTATGCCAAAGCTAAATGACCTTTTCGATGTATTGAGCATGATAATGAGAATGTTTCGATGATGTTTTTTTTTTGTTTTGTTTTTTAATGAACTCCAATAGTTCCTTCTTGATCCAACAAATCATCCTCCTGGACCTTTTTCATTGAATAGGAAAGAGAGCTGGTTTATAATTCACTGTAGTTGTAAGAAAAATAACAGGAAAACACATTCAATCGTAAATTTCCAACAAAAATTTCCGTACAGAATCTGGTAACAAACATCATCATGTAACAAAACATGTTTTTTGTCATTTATCTTTGACCCCAATAAATTGACATTCCAATGCCGACAGTAAGCACAACATGGGTTTAGTTGTTGGTCTCTCTCTCTCTCTCTCTCTCTCTCTCTCTCTCTCTCTCTCTCTCTCTCTCTCTCTCTCTCTCTCTCTCTCTCTTCTAACACATATTAGCCCTATCATAATCAAAACCAGTTTGTTTTTTTCATATATCATTTTTTTAATGTTGCCCTTGAACTTTGATAGCTAAAAAAGAGAAAAGAGAAGTTGCTTCACACGGTTTACACGAGCACTGATGTCAGCTGGCAACGCTGACACAGTTACAGTGTCAGCAGCCTGTATTATAAGCCTAAGACAAACTTCACTGCAGTTTACACGTGAAGGAGAGGGGGTAAAATTTAGTGTGGGCGGTGCCTGGCTTTCATTTGCTCCCTTTTACCGATAAGCAAAAAAGCCAGGAAAAACACAGCACAGAGACTGGTAATGTAGCATGGGCTTGACTTTGAAGTAGGCCAGCCAGAGTGCTAAGCCATACTTGTCAGAATGGACCTTCCTCCAGATAGAATTTCTTGCCATCAATGATCAAATGGTCATAGACCATAAATGCTCTTTTTCCATCTCTTCTAGCATCCTTTAAATGTGGAACAAGTTTCCTCCTAACATCACGGACACTTGGGGTAAAGTCTTCTCCAATGACAACATTGCTTCCATGGAGTTTGTGTTTAGCCTTCATAATCATATCTTTATCCCTGTGGAATGTACATTTCCCTATGATAGGTGAGTTACGGTTCCTGTTAAGTCGGTGAATCCTGTCGAATGCCATGTCTCTACTCAGTCCTAGTTTGTCAGTCAGTAAGTCTTTGATCAGTCCTTTACATTTGTCATTTGTTTCATTGTCCTGTCTCGGTATGTTATAGAAAAGGATGTTGTTTCTTTTACAATGTCCCTCCAAGTCATCAGTCTTAAGTTCTAGCTTTTCCACTTTTACACACAACTTTTGGTTTTCATCTTTCAGTCTTTGGTTTTCTTGTTTCAGTTCTTTAACGTTCTCTTTCAAGGACGCCATTTCATTCAAAATGCCAGAACATGTCTCTTTGACTTGTCTCACCTCTTCCTTTAGTTCTTTGAACATGGAGGTCAGCTCCTGCAGGTTTGCTACGACCTCTTTCAGCGTAGGCTCCTGAATTGTGCTTTTAGGAGACGATGAAGTGGAACCAGCACCAGAATTCAGCTGGGTTTGACGGAGACTGTCCTTCCTTCCCTTAGGTCCAGGTCCAGGGTTCAGCTCCACATCGCCACATCGATGCAGAAAAACGCCTAGGTATAAATTGGTGAGGAGCAAACATACCGTAGTAGCACCGTCATGCAGCCTGCCCAACTTCAATGTCGGAATGCACAATGCTTTTCTCAGCATTGCACGTTGAGACATAAATGCGATGAAGGTGGCCGCAAAGCAGCCACACACGGCCCTGATACTGAAAGCCACCTCTGGCATGATGTCCTCCAGTTTTTTCACTGACTCAGGCAAAGGCACAGGAACGTAGAATTTACATTAAATTTTAATCCGGAGCTTCAGTCAACAGCTGTTTGCATCTCAACTGCCGGAAGTGTTCCCCCAGAGAGAGAGAGAGAGAGAGAGAGAGAGAGAGAGAGAGAGAGAGAGAGAGAGGGGGGGGGGGGAGACTACACAGTAAATTTTAAACCAGATAATGTTGCGTACAGTTTTCAGTTGACCAATAATATCACCACTAACACTCTTTATCTTTCTAGTTATACATATCCACCCTCCCCAAAAGTCCTTCGGATGAGACTTTAAACCGAGGCCCCGTGTGCGAACGCACGCAGAACATCTTGCGCACACGTTAAATCCTGTTCCGCTTTTCGTAAGAGTAGGCCATCGTGTGCCGGTGGGAACAGATGACAAGATTTACAAAACTGCATACACACGGGGACCGGATGAAAAAAAGCACATGATTGCTTATTCTGTTATCCTCGATATAAAAGAATAAATAAATAAAAAATAAATATTAAAAAAGAAAAAAGAAAAAAAGATCATAAGGTAAAAGATGTTTGTTATACGAGAGAATAAGATGATACATTTTTTTCTTCTTTCTTTAAAATCAATTACATTTACACAATGATAAGATACACGTAAAAACATTTTATACATGTAAAAACATTTGCACACACACACACACACACACACACACACACACACACACACACACACACACACACACACACACACACACACACACACACACACACACACACGTGTGCTAACACACGCAGAACATCTTGCGCACACGTTAAATCCTGTTCCGCTTTTCGTGAGTAGGCCATCGTGGAAAAAGCACACGAGTAGGCCATCGTGGTGGGAACAGATGACATTTACAAAACTGCATACACACGGGGACTGGATGTAAAAAAGCACAAAGGTGCTTATTCCATTATCCTCGATATAAAAGAATAAATTAAAATCAAATCAAATCAAACACACACATACTGACACAGAGGGAGGGAGAAAGAGAAGGGGGAGAAGGAGATGGGATCTCTCTCTCTCTCTCTCTCTCTCTCTCTCTCTCTCTCTCTCTCTCTCTCTCTCTCTCTCTCTCTCCGTCCCTCCGTCGTCGTGTCAAGACGTATTGAAGAAGAGCTCCAGTGTGCAGCCAAGCGGAACATTCACCTACGGCTTCAGTTGTGCTGTTATTGCAGTGTTAAAGTTAAAGTTTTTTCAGTTATTTCAGTGTTCCCCTTTATTTCCTAGTCTTCAGTCTTCAGTGTTGCCGTATATTTCACATCAGTTTTGTGCTTTTATCTGTGGCTTTAATTGTGTTAATTGTGTTCCTATCTTCACATGTTCACATTGCATCGCATAGGCCTAATGGTTCTTGTGTGGTTTTCTTCTGTGCTCCTCCTGAGGTGTTGAACATGTTATTTATCTTCAACAAGTAAGTTTTTACCTATAAATAGCAAACACATTGACATATAGGCCTACCTGATACATTTATCAATATGTAAAAAAAAAAAAAAAAAAAATGAATACAGTAGGCCTAACCAATAGCTTCAAAATAAAATGAATGTACATCACTAGGTTAATTCATTAGGCCAGGCCCACGGCTGCCATGCCCCGTCAGGGGCTAGGCTTTGGCCGTAGGGGATTCATGGCGTTACTTGATCTGTAAATTAATTCGGCACTAGGGACACTTAGGGACTTCATAGGGACACATAGGGACTTCATCATGAGGCCGACTACACGGTCCATGACAAGGGACAGTATTTTTACTACACAGAAACTAGAAGAAATCCAAAATACTCTGGACTCAATCCAAAAAAAATTCGAATGTATACACACCCGCATGCCTCACTGGCGATATACACTATTTCATAGATATGTAGGTAAATATGCCCCCACACCTTTCATTCAACATGGACAGAATACAGAGCAAAACATGAACTCTATAATACTGAAGATGATATCGACTTTACATCCCCCATCCCATCAGATCTCTTTCAGTCAACCCTAGAGATACGAACAGACCAAGGCAAGCTCTTAAAAATACACATCTACTATACCACCAATTTAATTTTAGTGCAGGGAAAGGGCTGTCATGACTGGATAGACAATGAGTTTGAAAAACTGCGCTCCATAGTAGACTACTTAGCATCTAGTGAGGATAGTACAAACATGGCATGCATTAGTGAAGTAGAACAAGAAAGTGATAGGATTAGTAGGAATAGGCTGTGTATCACCAAGGAACAGGAGGACAGTACAGGCGACCAACACTCCTTGCCTGTTGACACCTCTTCAGTTACAGCTGAGGAGGATGTGTTAGCCAACACACCAGCTGTCTGTCAACCGTCATCCCACTCAAGCCAGCAGATTGACTCAAGTCAGCAGACCACTGTCTCCACCACCACAACAGTTGGGCCTCAACCTGGCCCCCTTGAAGAGAAGCGGGACACTTCTCTTACATCACTCTCCCCCTCCAGTCCCACCCTCCATCTCTTGTCTTCTCCCTCTTCCCCTATTGCTGCTATGCATGACTGTATTCAACATAGCAAGGAGCAACATGCCACCACCACCTCCCCTCCTCCATCTCCTTCCCCCTCCCACCCCCTTGATGACGGAAGTGACTCTGCAATAGGGGAGACCAACTCATCCTCCCCCACTCCCTGTGATCCCTCCATGTCTCAGTACCAACTGGAGGGGACAAACCATACCTCCCCCCTCCAAGCTGCTGGCCACAACCAACAGTTGAGTGACAGAGCGACAGTGACGGACAGTGATCCTCACTCCACATGCTGTCATGACAACTGTGTTTCAAGGGCAGAATTTGAAGCTGTGACACACTCTCTGCAAGCAGAGATCACAGCACTCAGAGCTGCATTTTATGAAGCCAGACAGTCCTTTAAAATAGAAGTTGATCATTTGACCACCCTCTCCAAAAGACATACCCTTCAAAAAATATGTCCTCGCCCAAACTCCCCCCAAACAAGCCTAACCCCAAACTGAAAAAAAGTCATCCAAAGCCTAACTGTCCCTCAGATCAGAAAGCATCCTCTCCCCCCTCTCCCTAGCCATAGATGTTTCTGCTTCCAAAGATAAAGAAGTCGGTCTCCCTGCAAATAAAGACCCCCCATCTTCTCCTACTAAAGACCCCGATCAATCACTTAAAAAAGTCAAAATAAACAACAATACATCCAAAATCATTCTAGGTGATTCCTCCATTCAGGGAATAGACATTTCGCGGACAGCCCCCCAGGCAGCTTCTCACAGAAAGTGTGTGTCCCTGATTTAAGGATCGGGGAACTTTCAAAATGGCTCAGTCAGCAACCACCTGCCACTAATGTGAGGAATGCCACTATTCATGTTGGGATGAATGACTGCCGGCTGCCAGCAACGTCCGAAGATGGTGGCATTGGCACTGAGACGTGGAGAAACCTTCTCTCCCAATGCCGCCACACCTTCCCCAAAGCCACACTCCATGCCTCCGCCATCATACCAGCCAGAGGCCGTCACATTCTCAATGCTGTCATTGCCCCTAGCAACAGAAAACTACAGCGGGCATGTGACAGCATGGGGGTGAAGTACATCGACCATTCAACAGTCTTCACCACAACCAGTGGAGCACCTCGGTTGGCCCTGTACGGTGACGCAACCCACCCCTCAAGGAAAGGCACGGCAAGACTGGCTCTCAATCTGTTTCCACCTAGGCCGGAAACTTCAGGCAGAGGAGCAGGGCAACGGAGAAGCCAGCTGGACAGTGGAAAACATCTCTACTACCCCGTCCTCCCTTACCACATCTGTCCCACCCCCAGCCTGCCCAACTAAGCCTATGCCCTAACAACCCCCCCTCCTCCCACATCCCACCCTCCTCCCACATCCCACCACGGGGTCGCAACCAATACGATCATAGGCCTACCAGCGGCCAGAACTCGTTGCCTCGACCACAGGCCTCCTCTGCCCCCCAAAAAAAGTCGCTCTGCCCCTCTCCCTCACTCCCTCATAGTCACTCCTCCCCTCCCCTTCCCAGAGCTCTGATCAGGATCAATATGATGATAGTTTCCCTCCCTTACCAAGCTCTAAGAATTTATCCAAATCATCGTACTTACCAAGTAATCCAGATACCCCTCCCACCCCTCCTCTAATCAACTTCCCTTCTCCAATCCATTGCATAACAAATCGGAAGACCCTTTTTCCAAGACCCAAGATTTTCAAATGTGGTACCAAAATTTCTCTTCCAAAAGACCCCCTTATCCATGGTATTCAATGATGTACCCTCCCCCTCCACCTTGGCCCTTCTTTATGCCTCCCCTCCCTCCCCCCAAATATATGCAGTCCCGGCCTTAGGACTTTCTGGACAAGAAAGACATGCGACAGACATAAGCTACTACTCTATGTTTGTTTATGGTTTTGTTTTGCTCTAAGTTTACTTTAAAATGATATTTTATATGTATGTACATGTATGTTAGACTTGTGTGTATGTATGTGTGTGTATGCGCGCGCGCCTGTGGTGTATGTGTGTGTGTGTGTGTGTGTGTGTGTGTGTGTGTGTGTGTTGTGTGTGTGGTGTGTGTGTGTGTGTGTGTGTGTGTGCTGCATGTGTGTGCGTATATGCCGTGTGTGTGTGTGTGTGTGTGTGTGTGTGTGTGTGTGTGTGTGTGTGTGTGTGTGTGTGTGTGTGTGTGTGTGTGTGTGTGTGTGTGCGCATGCCTCATGAGTGTGTGCCTCATGTGTGTATGTGCCTCAGGTGTGTATGTGTGTGTGTGTGTGTGTGTGTGTGTGTGTGTGTGTGTGTGTGTGTGTGTGTGTATGTGTGTATGTGTGTGTGTGCAGCGTGTGTGTGCAGCGTGTGTATATGTGTGTGTATGGGCGAGTGAACGCGCGCTTGTGTGTGTGTGTGTGTGTGTGTGTGTGTGTGTGTGTGTGTGTGTGTGTGTGTGTATGTGTTATATGTGTGTGTGTGTGTGTGTGTGTGTGTGTGTGTGTGTGTGTGTGTGTGTGTGCGCGCGCGCACGAATCAGTGTTTTTGTGTGTTTTACGTTTAGAGCGAATATATGTGTGCGTGGGTTTGTGCATGTATGTGTTGAGTGTGTGTGTGTGTGTCTGGGGGGGGGGGGTATGTCTGTAGGTGCGCATATAAACTACCTGTAGAAATTAACCTTTTTACCTTGATGAATACCTCTGTGGACCTGGTGCCGGGAAATGAAACATTAAGAATTGTCAGAAAACATTCAACACTATACCTACAGTGTTGAAAAACGCTGTGCTGAAATGACTTGTGTCATTAGTACTAAACGGTGCTTTTTCGGAACAATCTAGATTGTGAATGCATTCAGTGACAGTTTTGGATCCATTACGATTGTGAATGCATCTAGATTGTAAATGCATTTAGTGACACCTGTGCTATAACTCCTGTGCTATTTAGTGACAGTTTTGGAACGTCTAGATTTTGTGAATGCATCTAGATTGTGAATGCCTTTAGTGACTCTTGTGCTGTGTTTTGCAAACCTACAAACTGAAGGTTATCCAAGTTAGGGGATGTGTTTTGTGATTCCCATGCTGTGTTTTGCAAACCTGCAAACTGAATTATTCTGAAGTTATTCACAACCGTGATGTGTTTACTGACTTCTGTGCTGTGTTGTGCTGACCTTCAAATTGAAGAGTCTAATTTTGAAATGGACAAAGACAGATGGAAGGGACACAACAGTGGATTTAAAAAAAAAAAAAAAAAAAAAAATTATGGTACTTTTTTTTTCTTTTCTTTTTTCTCTCCCTTGGATATTGGAAAACAGCATAAACATTTCTCTGCGTGTTGTGTTTCCTGTAGAAAGTGTTTCAGAAGACTGATTTGATTATCTAACAATATTCCTAGACCTGATGATATTGTGTATACCTGATAACTGTTTTAGGATATAATATATCTCAACTGGTAACAGTTAAAGCAAGGCTTTTATTAGTACTATATTTGCTCCTTTTCATTTGTGCAGCAAAAACTGATATAGTTTTTGTATTGCATATTCACTTATTATCCATTTCATTGTATTTACTTGATCAGTTTAAGTTGATAGATATTGTTTTCTCAAACCGTTTTAGAATCATTTGGGGTTTTAGTGATCATTATTATTACTTTTTTATTATTTTTCTTCTCCTTCTTCTTCTCTACCTTTTCAGCAACATGGCTCCCTGTCTGAAAACCTGGCCACAAAAAGATGGGCTACGTATTGGTCATTTAAACATTAACAGCATTTTAAACAAGCTAGCTGATGTACATAGTATCCTACACAACTCAAATAAACCATTTTCATTTATTTGGATTTACAGAATCCAGACTTTCCAGTTTGGTATCTAATAAAGAAATTTTCCAAAAACCGGGTTTTTAGAGCAACCCGTAAAGACCCCTCTTCCTCCAAAACAAAGGAATTTTTGTTATAAAATAAATTTCCATAAACTTTAAACTTATTCACCATCTTGAAACCCAAAAAATAGAGTCTCTATGGCTAGAAATTACAACTCAAACGAATTTAAAACCATTTTTGTCGGTTTTTATTCAGAAACCCTCTGGGGGAAATTGTTTGGGGTTTGATTAGATTTTCCAAATGATGGAGCAGCATCTTTGGATGCTAAAAATTTTTACTATTGGGAGATTTTAACATGAATCATTTTAAAACCCCACCTTTTGTGGAAAAAAAATTTAAAATTCCTTAACTCCGAAAATTATTGCCCCAAAAACCAACGCGCTTAACCCCCCCTCCAGTGCAATTTCCATTGACCATGTTATGAAACTAATAAGCAAAATATCAAAGAAAAGTTTCCCAAACTGGGGCTGCATTTGATCCCCTTTCCTATCGCTTCCATGGAACAAAAAAGGAATAAAAATTTCCCTAGCTTGGGTCAAAGGAAGTCACTTATAATCATTTGTTAAATTTGATGAAAATAAATTTCTTGCTGACTTGCTAAAATTCCTCAATTAATCATGTTTACAATTTTACAGCCCCGAAAAGCCATATTTTTTGGCTAGAAAATTTAATCAGTCAATGAAATAAACTCTCCTTTTAAAACCCAAGAGTGAAACATGCAAAAAAACCCAAATGGATACAATGAGATTTTTTTAAAAAAACTTATTTTAAAGATGATTATTAAAAGCAGGAAAAATAGGGGAATTTAAAGAACAAAGAAACAAAGAAACTATTAAAACGTAAAGCCAAAAAAAAATATTTCCAAAAACTTTCCTCATCGAAACACAATCCCCAAAGCTGGTTTTGGGGGTATCAATCAATTAACCAAAAAATACCCAACCAACCCATTTCTAATAAAATTTCCCCCAAAGATCTCAACATTTATTTTACCACCATAGCTGAAACAGTTATAAAACAAATAACAGAATTAAAATCCTTAGAAAGCTAAAAAGCTTTTGCTCATCAAAAAAAAATTAAATCAAAAATTAAAAAACCCTTTCTAAGTGTTCTGAAGTGTTTAGAATCTAAATAGTTTGAAACAAAAAATAGTTTTTAGGACCAAAGGTTTGAAGTAAAATTCTCAAGTTAGCAGCTCCCCATCACTCTGAACATAACTTTATTTTTGGATTTAGCATTGAAAAATGTTTTTCCCAACACAGTTTAAAAAACTAAAGTAATTCTCTCTTTAAAAAATGGGGGGACCATTCAAAGTCTTTAATTCGACCCTATTTCTAATTTATCAATATATCAAAACCGTTTTAAAAACACATTCATAGAACATTTATCCCTTTGAGATTCACAATCTTTTAAACAAAAAAAAGGGTTCGAAAAAGTCATTCTTTTCACACTGCTCTTACGAAACCTAGTTGAAAGTTGGTAAATAATTTAAAGATAACAGGTTCGTGGTGCCCTTTTGTTGATTTGCAAAAAACTTTTTATGAATTGATCATAAGCTTTTATGTAAGAACTGTCATTGTATGGGATAAAATAAATTTACAACTGTTAATCCCTTTTTTGGAAAAAGAAAGCAATATTGTGATCAAAAAATTTTCCCAATCCTTTACATTCCAG
>JASPKP010001389.1:0-12500 GCA_030674155.1 Stramonita haemastoma
AGAGAGAGAGAGAGAGAGAGAGAGAGAGAGAGAGAGAGAGAGAGAGAGAGAGAGAGAGAGAACTCGAACTCGAACTCGAACTCGAAAGGTTTATTCATGAAAAAAGGCCATTGGCCCATACATGAAGGGGGTTGCCGAATAACGATAACGATAATTGCTTTAAGCTGACACACGATGCTACTCCAAGCCATGGAAACCACAGCATTGATTGGTAATGTACATCGAGACACAAACTCTTTACTGTCCAGATATGTTACGGCATTCCGAGCCTTTCTTTCGTCCAGTCTTTGTCAAAAACACACCCTTAGGTCTAGGCTAGGCCTAGCCAAGAGACTGCTGTAATAGGTCTCTAAGTGTCGCTAAGTCCCTTGAAGCACACGATAGGGTCTCCGTGTGTAGTGTGTTCTGGATACGCTTCCCATTCCGCAAACTGGCGAGTTTGACACGTTCCTCTTTTAGCATGTTTTTCTCTTGCTGTTTGACAAACCAGTACACACATACTGGCTCAGTGTCTGGTTGGCATGCGCACTGGATCACAATGTCGTCTGACTCACACGTCACAATATCTTCACCGTCTGAATGATGTAGCACGGATTTTCTAAAGTGTGTATTTCTTTGTCTGTCTCTTAGCCTTCTCTGTACGGATCTATCAGTTAGAGTAGCCACGTACTGTTTGACATTTCTTGTGTGGAATGCACCAACAATATTATCATTGTTCACCTCAGGCTGCAAAACACACATATCAGCACAGTCACTACAATCAGACATACAGGGAGGTTCTAAATCAACCGATGATGGCAACTTAACTGATGTTTTTGTGTTGATGTCCTGTGTGTGTGTTGTTGGTAGGTCTATTCCATGTGTATCTACACATGCTGTATTCCCCTGTTCTACTCCACTGTCAGGCAGACTCGAGGCTCTGAGGACACAGTCACTTTCACACACAACACTTGCCTGCTTCTCTTTATGCTTTCGAGACCGTTCAACATCTCGTCGTCTTGAGAAAACGATTTTTTCCTGTAGTACTGTGCTTGTGTGCTGCGATTCACTGTTGGATCCGCCATGTTGGTTGACACTGTTGTGTCCACTGGTTTCAGTCGCAAGACAAAAACCACGCTGTCCCCTTCTCCTGCCACTTTCCAGCTGGAAACTGCATTGTCGGTCAGCAGGGCGCCTAAGGTCCTCTCCACAGCCGCTGGAAGTCCAGTAACTGGCATTTTTGAATGAATTTCTAGTTTTACTGCTGCTCACAGAAAATGTACGCCCTGTCCGCTTCACTTCTCGTGACCGCCCCCCCGAGAGAGAGAGAGAGAGAGAGAGAGAGAGAGGGGGGGGGGACGGGGAAGAGAGAGAGAGAGAGAGAGAGAGAGAGAGAGAGAGAGAGAGAGAGAGAGAGAGAGAGAGAGAGAGAGAGAGAGAGAGAGAGAGGTGGGGGAAGGGAAGGGGAGAGAGAGAGAGAGAGAGAGAGAGAGAGAGAGAGAGAGGAGAGAGAGAGAGAGAGAGAGAGAGAGAGAGACGTAAACGCAATTCTATTTTACGTGGGTAATAGATTAAGTTACAAGACTTTTTCATTAAGCCCTCAAAAAGAAAAGAAAATAGTGCAAGAAAAAAAGAAAGAAAGAACGAAAGAACGAAAGAGAGAGAGAGAGAGAGAGAGAGAGGAGAGAGAGAGAGAGAGAGAGAGAGAGAGAGAGAGAGAGAGAGAGAGAGAGACAGACAGACAGACAGACAGACAGACAGACAGACAGACAGACAGACAGACAGAGACAGACAGACAGACAGACAGAGACAGACAGACAGACAGAAAGAGAGAGAGGCAAACGCAATTCTATTTTACGGGTTAATAAAAAAAAAAAAAAAGAAAGAAAGAAAGGGAGATAGATAGATAGATAGATAGATAGAGAGAGAGAGAGAGAGAGAGAGAGAGAGAGAGAGAGAGAGAGAGAGAGAGAGAGAGAGAGAGAGAGAGAGAGAGAGAGAAAACACACACACACACACACACACACGCGCACGCACGCACACGCACGCACACGCGCACACACACACACACACACACACACACACACACACACACAGAGGAAGAGACAGAGGCAGAGAGATAAGACCAGGCACGACACATCCAACACAGAAAGGGAATGCGGAAGAAAGTTTATTCCCATTAACTCTTTGAGGTATTGAGAACCAAAAAGCATACATATCAGTAAACGAATGACAGGTACAAGGAGGAAGAGAAAAAAAACACCAAAACTACACAAAGGACAATAGTAATGATAATGAAATAGACCTGGGTATACACTGTACGGTGGCGAGATAGCTCAGTGGTCAAAGCACTAGCTTTCCCCCAAGTCAAGTTAGGCAGCGTCGAGCATGGAAACCAAGTGGATGGGTGACCGTTTGTGCGCCTTGGCTTCAGTACAGTCCCCCAGCTCACCCAGCTGTAAATGGGTACCCGCCCTCTTTAGGGTCAGGGAAGGTAAAGCAGCGAGGGAAAGGAGATGGGCGCCGCCCTCAATATAGCTGGCCCCTAGAGAAGCTAAGGTATCTGATGCCTCGCTCCCCTACGACCGCTTAAGTTATGGGACACCTTTACCTTTTACCTTTATACATTGTAGCCGCCGATGTAGTCTAGTGGTTAGGGCGTTGGACTCGTAATCTAAAGGTTGCGGGTTCGATCCCAGCTTTCGGCTATGGCGTTGTGCCCTTGGAAAAGGCACTTTACGGCTATTTTCTCACCCCACCCAGGTGTAAAAGGGGTACCAACCTTGTGTTGGGGGTTAACCCTGCGATAGACTGGCGTCCTATCCAGGGGGGAGTCTATGACTCTCAGTCGCTTAACGCCACAGAAACCGGGTTAAGCACCGGCCTGATGAGCCTTAGGCTCGGGAGACTTTAACTTTATACACTGTAAGCGAAATGACATTTCGGAGGCTGGGGGGGTATAATAACAGAACTCACCTTGGAGGGCTGCTGCTGCTGATAGGGGTCCGGGGGGCTGTGGATGATACGGATGCGGGCTTCAGCCTGGGTGTTGACCACCCCCATCAGTTTGGCCGCGTCCACCCCCCTCATCACCACCACCGGCCGCCCCACCACCTCCGTCGTCTCCGAGAGCTGTGTGTGTGCACCACACAACAGAGAGATAGACAGAGAGGTGGGTTAGTTAGCTGTGGTAGCAGCAGAGGCAGTAAGAAGGAGGAGGGGGGGGGGAAGGGGGGGATAGAGGAGGAGGAGGATGGGATAGAGGAGGAGGAGGAGAAGAACAAGAACAAGAAGAAGGAAGAGGAGGAAAAGAAGAATATACCCCCAACAGACAGAGATGTTTTTTCATTTTATTTTTTTATTTCGAGGATAATGGAATAAACACTCGTGTGTATGCCGTTTTGTCATCCGTTCCCACCTACACACAATGGCCTACTCTTTCAAAAGCGGAACAGATTTTAACGTGTGCGCAAGATGTTCTGCGAGCGTTCGCACAAGGGGTCTTGGTTTATAGTCTCATCCGAAGGACTTTGAATGTAGGTTAGCTAGCTGTGGCAGCTGCAGCAGTAAGAAGGGGGAGGGAGAGAATAGAGGAGGAGAAAAAGAAGAAGACGGAGAAGGAGGGGGAGGAGGAGGGGAGAAGAAGAAGAAAAAAAAGATGAAGAAGGAGGAGGAGAATGGGATAGAAAAGAAAAAGAAGAACAAGAAGAAAAACAAGAACAAGAGGGAGAAGTAGGAGGAGGAGGAGAAGTAGAAGAAGAAGGAGGAGGACGATGAGGTGGAGATGAAGAAGAAGTAGATAAAGAAGAGAATGAAGTAAAAGGAGAGGAGTAGGTTGAGAGGAAGAAAGAGCAAACAAAGCAAACAAAAACACACACAAAAAACAAAACCCCAAACAAACACCCCCCCCCCCCCAACAACAAAAACACGCCACCAAATTATAATCATCGTTATTTTCGTGGTCCTTTCGTTGTTGTCATCATCACCACCATTAGATCAATGCATTTTGTTCTTGTTCCAGGTTGTTGTTCTAATCTTTCACACACACACACACACACACAGACACAGACACAGACACAGACACACACACACACACACACACACACACACACACACACACACACACACACACACACACACACACACACACACAACAACACACACACACAGATCAGAACAACAACTTGGAACAAGGAATTAAGGCACTGACAGGTCTACTCTTTCAAGTTGCAATCGGACGGACACTGTAACCGAGTGGTTAAGACCGTTTGACTTCATTCTCATGAGTCCATGAAGTTGTGGGTTCGAATCTCGGCAGCGTCTGGAGAATTAAGGGTGGGAATTTTTATGATCTCCCATATCAAGTTCAAGTGCAGACCTGCCAGTGCCATAATTCCCTTTATGTAATATATATACAAATGCAGACGATCAAATATACGCGTTAAAGATACCGTCATTCATGTCAGCATTCGGTGGGTTAAGGAAAAACGAACATAATCTAACTTACATCACCGAAGTCGGAATGCAGCTACCTTCATGGCTGGAAAAAACGGTCGCATACGGAAAAATCTTACCACTGGTGAACCTCGGAGCTCTAGCCGCGGAACAAAAAACGAAAAGTTGAGATGGTAAAAATCCCCATCAATAATTCACCAGACGCTACTGCCAAGATTCGAACCCTAACTTCATGGACACATAGGGAGGCAGACGAATGCTCTATCCACTCAACTACGGCATCTGTCTATTGAGTATGTAGGGGGGGGGGGTCGTAATCCCATTACAACAGCGGGATGGACGGACAGACGAACAGACAGACGAACGGACGGACTGACAGATGCATAGTGACATCGGTGTCACCCCGCGTTAACATGACAACGTTATGCCTTGGAGACCTCATCCGTCATTGTGTGTGTGTGTGTGTGTGTGTGTGTGTGTGTGTGTGTGTGTGTGTGTGTGTGTGTGTGTGTGTGTGTGTGTGTGCAAGCGTGGGGTGTGTGTGTGTGTGTGTGTGTGTGCGTGCGTGCGTGCGTGTGTGTGTGCGTGCGTGCGTGCGTGCGTACGTGCGTGCGTGCGTGTGCGCGCGTGTGTGTTCTCTCTCTCTCTCTCTCTCTCCTCTCTCTCTCCTCTCTCTCTCTCTCTCTCTCTCTCTCTCTCTCTCTGGGCGCGTCCATGCGTGCGTGCGCACGAGTGTGTGTGTGTGTGTGTGTGTGTGTGTGTGTGTGTGTGTGTGTGTGTGTGTGTGTGTGTGTGTGTGTGTGTGTGTGTGCGCGAAAATCTGGAGTGAGAAACTGGAGCGGTTGGTCGGTTGGAATGGGGGGGGGGATGTCATGTTTGAACTCTTTGTGTGCTTTTGCTATTCTTCATTATCTATTTTTATGGGGGTTTTTTGCTCTCCTCTTCCCCAACTTTCAACTTACGTATTTCATTTATACCTTTTATCTCCCCCAAAAATATGGCGAAGTGACTTTTGAGGGAATAATTTTAAAATCAATGATCGTCAAAAATGCTACAGCTAAAAAGTGTGATTATTCATGCGTACAAGCTGTCTAATGTAAAAGCTGAACACGCGTACATTCCTGTTGAGCACACGACATGTATAATAAGCCTTTGGGCTTATTGATAATATGTGAATATGTCAGACTCTGAATAGAATTTTGTTTAAATCAACTTTTGGTTGTTGTTTTTTTATTCGTTCCCCAGATAGAGCTTCGAGATTCAGATATTGCGAATATAACCGTTTTAAACCAACATCAACGCAGCTGCATTCCAACTTCGGGTATAAACCAACTGTTTGAAAGCGACTGGTCTAGAAACGTTAATGTACAAGCCAAACTTTTTGTCCGACTCTTTTAAATGAAATTTATTATCGCATTATCATAAATGTATACTCTCAAACTTATCTAAAATTCAATCAGAAATCTATATGTTACCCTATTTATTGCTTACTGAACAGTTGTGTTTCTCCCTTGTCAATTATTTTGTGAATCAATGGCAAACAACTTTTTTTGTTCAACTCTCTCTCCTCTCTCTCTCTCTCTCTCCTCTCTCTCTCTCTCTCTCTCTCTCTCTCTCTCTCTCTCTCCCCCTCCCTCTCTCTCTCTCTCTCTCTCTCTTCTCCCCCCCCCTCCTCCTCTCCTCCTCTCTCTCTCTCTCCTCTCTCCCCCTCCCTCCTTCCCCTCTCGTCTCTCTTCTCATCATCACTCTCATCTCTCTCTCTCCTTTCTCTCTCTACTCTCTTCTCTTCCCCTCCCCCCCCTCCCTCTTCCCCTCTCTGTCTCTGTGTGTGTCTCTCACTCACTCATCAAATCACCTCATTTTGATATTTCCCTCGGGATCTCCCCTCTGTGTGTGTTTAATTATTTTTTACTTTTCTCCACTCAACAAGCCTCACCCCTCCCTGAATTCCTTCCGAGATACAAAGACGCGGGTAGAAGGAAAACCAAACCAGTCAACACATATACACACACGCGCGCTTGTATATTATATGTAACCATACTGTAATTAATATATATAAATATATATAAATATATTCACATGCATACATATTCACATGCATACACACACACAGCGCACGCACGCACACACACACACAGCACGCGCGCCCACACACACACACACACACACACACACCCACACACACACACCGCACACGCACTCACCCTTTCAGCAGCGATAGGATTGTCCGTTATATCCAAGACGACCGCGGTGGCCCCTCTCTGTAGGCTCTTTTCACCTGAAAATCATCACCATCACCATCACCATATCATTATCATCATCATTATATACCTCCCCCCCCCCCCCCCCCCCCCCCCACCGCAATCATACTACCTTTATTATATCACGTGATAGCCTGATGGTCAGAGTGATGCGCTCGTGATCTGCTGACACTGGGTTCGAATCTCGTTTAAGAGGATTTTCCCTCCGGAGTTAACATCAGTACCGACTCCACTCCCCCCAAAAGTCCTTCGGATGAGACTTAATACCGAGGTCCCGTGTCTGATTACACGCAGAATATATTGCGCACACGTCAAAATCTGTTCTGCTTTTCGAAAGAGTAGGCCATTGTGTGCTGGTGGGAACGGATGAAAAAATTTACAGAACTGCATACACACGGGGACAAGATGCAAAAAAAGCAAATGAGTGCTTATTCCATTATCCTCGAAATAAAATTAAAAAAAAAAAATGATATTATCACCAGCACGGCCGGCCCAGGATCGAACCATTACCAGGCGCCTTTTTCTGTCTGTCTGTCTGTCTGTCTGTCTGTCTGTCTGTCTGTCTGTCTGTCTGTCTCGTCTCTCTCTCTCTCTCTCTCTCTCTCTCTCTCTCTCTCTTCTCTCTCTCTCTCTCTCTCTCTCTCTCTCTCTCTCTCTTTCAATAGACCATAACAGAATTAGAACATGGGTTTGTCGCGTTATTAATGTTTTTGTTCCGAATATACGATCGTAACTTCGCAATTTATATGCCATGCTTTGCAAACAATACTCTTCTCTCCCTCTCTCTCTTCTCTCTCTCTCTCTCTCTCTCTCTCTCTCTCTCTCTCTCTCTCTCTCTCTCTCTCTCCTGATTTATCAATAATTGAATTGTAATATGACTGACTGATTTTCTTAATATGTTACATTTATTTGTTTATTAATTCATTGATTTATTCATATTTCTTTCATTTTGTCCCCATGAGGGCCTGGTGTAAAGAAGCCTCTGGCTTACCCAATTACCCTCATTAAAAATTTCGAGTTCGAGTTCGAGTTCTCTTTCCCTCCCTCCCTCCCCCCCCCCCCTCTCTCTCTGTACATGCATGTGTGTGCGTGAGTATGTGTGTGCCTTCATATGCGCGTGTGTGTGCCTGCGTGAATGCGTTCATGCATCCGTGTATGTGAGTGTGTGCACCCGCGCAGTGCAACATGTAAATGCTTGCAAGCGTGTACGTGCGTGCGTGAACGTGTGCGTACGCACGCACACACACACGCGCACTCGCGCACAGAGAGAGAGAGAGAGAGAGAGAGAGAGAGAGAGAGAGAGAGAGAGAGAGAGAGAGAGAGAGAGAGAGAGAGAGAGAGACAGAGAGACAGAGAGACAGACAGAGACAGACAGAGACAGACAGAGAGAGACAGAGACAGACAGACAGAGAGACAGACACAGAGAGAGATATATTATGCATGCATGCACGTATCCATACATGTGAACGCACCTTGCCGAAGACGGAGAGGCAGGGTTGGGGCTGCAGCTCTGGCCTCTCCAGTTTCACCACCCCCACCCACCCGTAGTCATACAGCTCCTCGTAGTCGTTGGAGTTACACAGCCCCAGGGGGTGCAGCTGCAACAACAACAACGACAACAACAGTCATAACAGCAATAATAACAACAGTAACGTTCTACAATTACGAGTAAAGCTGTAACAACAACAACAGTCATAATAATAATAATAGCTACAGTAACGTTCTACAAGTACGAGTATGCAATTTGACGACCCGTCAATTTGACGATCCGGTTTCGAGTCCGGTCGAGGAGATTTTTCTCCTGGAGTTAACATCAGTGCTGACTCCAGTCTCCCCAAAAGTCCTTCGGATGAGACTTTAAACCGAGGCCCCGTGTGCGTACGCATGCAGAACATCTTGCGCACACGTTAAATCCTGTTCCACTTTTCGTAAGAGTAGGCAATCGTGTGCCGGTGGGAACAGATGACAAGATTTACAAAACTGCATACACACGGGGACTGGATCGTGGATGTAAAAAGCACATGAGTGCTTATTCCATTATCCTCGATATAAAATAATGAAATAAAAATAAAAATAAATCCTCGATATAAAAGAATAAAATAAAATGAAATACAATCTCAAATCAAATCAGCGTGTATGACTGTTTTGAAGTATTGTGACATGATACAGACAGTACTACTTCGACTTCAATCCCTTTAGTCGGAATGTGGCTACCTGTGGTTGGCAAAAACACAAAAATCTCACCTTTGTTGAGCCACGTACCTCTCTATTAGAGGAAGGGGGGGGGGGGCTCTTCGATTTCACAGGATTATTTTGTCCTATAAAAGAGAGTACAGATTATTATGCTAGGAGCTTGTCATGGCTGAAGACAATTTCAACATAACATTTTGCAGCATAACAACAGGCGTTGGCAATTTGTTCACATTAATATTCTTACCTGGTGTGGAACCTTTTTCTTTCTTGCTTAAGGTTCTTTTATCTATCTATCTATCTATCTATCTATCTATCTATCTATCTATCTATCTATCTATCTATCTACAATCTATATCTATCTATCTATCTATCTATCTATCTATCTATCTATCTATCTATCTATCTATCTATCTGTCTGTCTGTCTGTCTGTCTGTCTGTCTGTCTGTCTGTCTGTCTGTCTGTCTGTCTGTCTATCTGTCTATCTGTCTATCTATCTATCTATCTATCTATCTATGGAGGATAATGGAATGAGCTTTCATATGCTTTTTTTTTTTTACATCGGTCCCCGCGTGTATGCGGTTTTGTAAATTTTGTCATCTGTTCCCACCAGCACACGATGGCCAACTCTTTCGAAAAGCGGAACGGGATTTAACGTGTGCGCAAGATGTTCTGCACGGATTCGCACACGGGGCCTCGGTTTATAGTCTCATCCAAAGACTTTCTTGTTTTGTTTTGTTTTGTTTTGTACATGTGCTCAGTGTGTGTGGAGAAAGAGATCTTGCTCTAGAAGCAATATCTGTCAAGCCCAGTCAAGTCAAGTCAAAAACACTTTAATCATCCCATGAAGGGCAATCACAATACTGATAGGCATATCGATAGGAATTTATTTATACCACTTTATGTCACAGCAGATTTCTCTGCGAGAAATACGGGCTGCCCTCCCCGGTGGAGAGCGTGTCGCCACGAGTGCAGCGTCACCCATTATTTTTTTCTTTTTCCTGTCTGCAACTGTACTTGTTTCCCTATCAGAGTGGCTTTTTTCTGCAGAATTTTGCCAGGGACAACCCCCTTGTTGCCGTCGGTTCTTTTACGTGTACTGAATAATGACGTGTAACACACGGGACCTCAGTTTATCGTCTGATCCGAAAGACTAGCACCCAGATCATCACTCATGGTCTAATGGATGGGGGAAAAGTTTTGGGCCCAAACGGGATTCGAACCACCGCACACTCCGACCCAGGCTTTTCGCTTTCTAGGCAGGCGCGTTACCTCTAGACCACCAATCCACCCGATGGTCTGAAGGGTTGTATCCTATTATCACCAGACACCACCACTCATGGTCCAATCTTTTGGATGAGACGATAAACCGAGGTCCCGTGTGTTACACATTATTCAGCGCACGTAAAAGAACCCACGGCAACAAGGGGGTTGTTCCTGGCAAAATTCTGTAGAAAAAAGCCACTCTGATAGGCAAACATTATACAGTTGCAGACAGACAAAAAAATAATGGGTGACGCTGCACTTGTGGCGACGCGCTCTCCCCGGGGAGGGCAGCCCGAATTTCACGCAGAGGAATCTGTTGTGACATGAAGCGGTATATAAATAAATAAATGAAAGGGAGAGAATCTGGCTCCTGACAGGATCCAGACCAACAACCTCTGGACTTCTGGACGTGTAGCCTACTTCTGTTGAGACTATAAACCGGGATCCCGTATGTGAACACACGCAGAACATCTTGCGCACACGTTAAACCCGTTTTGCCTTTCAGAAGAGTAGGCTATTCATGCTGGTAAGAACGAATGACAAAATCTAAAGGACCCCCCTCCCCCCCAAATAAACGCATGCAGCACTGGTATCATGTCTAGACACCCACAAAGTCAGAACGTAGCTACCTTAATGGTGGGCAAAAACGGTCGCATACGCAAGAATTTCACCAGAAGTACAGTTAGGTCAAGCTGAGGAACAACAACAACATAAAGCCACCAAGGCTTGCTAGATTGTCATCTAAACGACAAAGATACAAGAGGGGGGGTCATGCACTGGCGGCCGGCCCTGAAGACCAGCACACCATCTACCTACAGGCTTACAGCAAATAAGGGACAGAGGGCGATGAAGGGGGAATACGGAGGAACTAATAATAAGATTCTGGAGGAGGGGAACAGCAAGGAATAGACTTAAAACTAGGAGAGAGGTTTGATTTGATTTGATTTGATATGATTTATTCTTTTATATCGAGGATAATGGAATAAGCACTCTTGTGCTTTTTTTTTTTTTTTTTTTTTTTACATCTAGTCCCCGTGTGTATGCAGTTTTGTAAATGTCATCTGTTCCCACCAGCACACGATGGCCTACTCTTACGAAAAGCGGAACAGGATTTAACGTGTGCGCAAGATGTTCTGCGTGCGTTTGCACACGGGGTCTCGGTTTATAATCTCATCCGAAAAACTTTTGGGGGGGAGTGGAGTCAGCATTCGAACCAGGGTGTCAAATTACCAGCGCAATGTTCTGACCACTAGGCCAACTCCTCCCCTCTTCAGCCTCACACAGGACTGTAGTCACATGGCCATTGCTTCCCACCACCACCACTTTTTCCAAACTGCTTGTTCATGTCTCTGTCTCACGTGGCTTTCCGAAGATCTGACATATATTATACAGCAGTAACATAATTATTTATTTACCACACCACTGTCCAAGCCAAAGTCCTCTCTCAACATGCATCTAAACATAGTTAAAAAACACAAACTGTTGAAACTAAAGTCCCAATCTCAACATGCTTCAAAACATTTTTTAAAAAATAGAAAAAGCATGAAAACCCCACAGAAACAAGATGTCAAATTGTCCCAGGCAAAATTAGGCAAAAAGAAGCCACTTTCATATGAAAAAACAAAGTGCACAGACGGGCAAAGAAAAGGCAGCAGCCCACTTGCGGCAACCTGTTTTCTCTGATCCCTTGGGCCAGCAGCCCTGATTTTTATGCAAAGAGACTGCTGGCTGGTAGGTGTGACTGAAAGTGGTGTACAGCAACATACAACACAGTCCAATAAAAAAAAATCAATACCATGCAAAAAGAATACCACAACTCAGTCATGGAAGAAGTCAACAGGACAGTCTACACTACACCAATTGAACATAGGCCTTGGCTCCTAGCTTACATTAGTAATAGACAAACCTTTCAAGCCTGGGCCAAGCTGAAAGACTGAAGTATTTCTTCTTCTTGATCAAGCACAGCTAACGTTAAAACTTGCAAGTATGACAGAATATTTTACTCCTCTCTCTCTCTCTCTCTCTCTCTCTCTCTCCAAAGCCTTTACTCCTAGCTTACATTCCTAATAGATAAACCTGATCCAAGCTGAAAGACTGAAGTATTTCTTGTGTTTGAATAGCACAGCAAACGTTACAGCTTGCTAATATACACAGTATTTTCCTCCTGTCTTTGCAAAAGAATGGCAGACTACCACGTGTAGTGCCGATTAGAGCATTGAGAAGTACACTGCCATCATTGAACCAACCTTTACAGGAGGTCCTCAGGCAGGGGGGGTTTGAACTCGACCGTGCGACACAGACAGCGGGAGTTCATCTAACTGTGTTCAGTGGAGACATTTTGCTTCTGG
>JASPKP010001389.1:27500-29259 GCA_030674155.1 Stramonita haemastoma
GTTTTCTCCCTGTTTGTCTGTCTGTCTGTCTCAGTCTGTTTCTCCCTGTTTGTCTGTCTGTCTTGTCTGTCTGTCTCAGTCTGTTTCTCCCTGTTTGTCTGTCTGTCTGTCTGTCTGTCTCAGTTTGTTTCTCCCTGTTTATCTGTCTGTCTGTCTGTCTGTCTCAGTCTGTTTCTCCCCTGTTTGTTTGTCTGTCTGTCTGAGTCTGTTTTTCCCCTGTTTGTTTGTCTGTCTGTCTGTCTCAGTCTGTTTCTCCCTGTTTGTTTGTCTGTCTGTCTCAGTCTGTTTCTCCCTGTTTGTCTGTCTGTCTGTCTGTCTCGGTCTGTTTCTCCCTGTTTGTTTGTCTGTCTGTCTCGGTCTGTTTTCTCCCTGTTTGTTTGTCTGTCTGTCTGTCTGGTCTTTTCTCCCTGTTTGTTCTGTCTGTCTGTTTCAGTCTGTTTCCCCTGTTTGTTTGTCTGTTTGTCTGTCTGAGTCTGTTTCTCCCTGTTTGTCTGTCTGTCTCGGTCTTTTCTCCCTGTTTGTCTGTCTGTCTGTCTCAGTCTGTTTTCTCCCTGTTTGTCTGTCTGTCTGTCTGTCTCAGTCTGTTTCTCCCTGTCTGTCTGTCTGTCTGTCTGTCTGTCTCAGTTTGTTTCTCCCTGTTTGTCTGTCTGTCTGTCTGTCTGTCTGTCTCAGTCTGTTTCTCCCTGTTTGTTTTTGTCTGTCTGTCTGAGTCTGTTTTCTCCCTGTTTGTTTGTCTGTCTGTCTCAGTCTGTTTTCTCCCCTGTTTGTTTGTTTTTCTGTCTGTCTCAGTCCTGTTTTCTCCCTGTTTGTTTGTCTGTCTGTCTGTCTCAGTCTGTTTTCTCCCTGTTTGTTTGTTTGTCTGTCTGTCTGTCTGTCTCAGTCTGTTTCTCCCTGTTTGTTTGTCTGTCTGTCTCAGTCTGTTTCTCCCTGTTTGTTTGTCTGTCTGTCTGTCTAGTCTGTTTCTCTCCGTCTTATTGTGTTTGTCTGTTTATGACTGAAGTACAAAATGTTCGTTCTCTTCTCCTTGTCTCTCTCTGTCTGTCTCTTTCTCTGTCTGTCTGTCTGTCTGTCTCTTTCTCTGTCTGTCTGTCTGTCTGTCTGTCTGTCTGTCTGTCTGTCTGTCTGTTCTGTCTCTCTTCTCTCTTCTCTCTCTCATCTCTTCTCCTCTTCCTTCTCTCTCTCTCTCTCTCTCCTCTCTCTCCCTCTCTCTCTCTCTCAATGCAATACAAGTGTTCTCTGTCTGTCCTCTGCCCACCCGCCTACCTGCAGCCCATCTCTGTCTGTCTGTCCGTCTCTCCTGCCCTTTATGTTATCCCTTTCTCCTTCCTTCCTCTTCTCCTTCTTCATCTCTTGTGACAAATTTACACGGTTTCGTACTGTTGTATCTCAAGACATTCATAAAGCCAGCCAGTCTATTAGTACTATCACAGATATAATTTACACTCACTTTAGTCTTCATATAAGATTTTATCTCCTCTTCCTCCTCCTTTATTCTTCCTCCTTTGCTTTTTTTTTTTCGATCTCCAAACCTCAAGTCTCTTTGTTTGTCCAAACCCTTGTTGTAAAAAAACAAACAAACTAGGTCAACACTTAGTCTCTCTCTTTGTCCCTCCCCTTCTGTCTCTCTCTTGTTGTATAGATCTGTCTCTTGTTCTCTCTGTCGGCGTCTCTTTTCTGTGTCTCCTTTCTATCTTTCTTTCCTCACTTTCTCTCTGTGTCTCTGTTTTTCCCCCCTTCCTCTCTTCTCTCTCTCTCTCTC
>JASPKP010001390.1:22500-29248 GCA_030674155.1 Stramonita haemastoma
GTAAAAGTAAATGGTAAATGTATCCCATAACCTATGTAGTACGTAGGGAGCGAGGCATCAGAGACTTTATGCTTCTTCTCTAGGGGCCAGCATATTGAGGGCGGCGCCCCATCTCCTCTCCCTCGCTACAAGATGTTCTGCATGCATTCACAACACGGACCTCAGTTTATAGTCTCATCCGAAAGACTTTTGGGGAGAGTGGAGTCAGCACTGATGTTAACTCCAGAGGAAAAAAATAACCCCTCGACCGAGAATCGAACCCTGGGTCGTCGAATTGCGAGCGCAATGTTCTGACCACTAGGCAATCCCCCCCCCCGGAAGAGCCAAGGTGTAACCACGGGGTCGGCGGGGCTGAAAAACATCAGGGATGGATTGGTCGGGTAAGAGCTTGCTATGATGATAAATCTGAGGCCTACCCACCCACCCGGGGTAGAATCGATAGGCATGTTGTTGTCTAAATCGATGATCTTTCTCAAGTAGTAAGACCCCACCCTGTCCTTGTATTGGTGTGTGTGTGTATTGTGTGTGTGTGTGTGTGTGTGTGTGTTTGGTGTGTGTTGTGGTGTGTGTGTGGTGTGTGTTGTGTGGTGTGTGTGTGGTGTATTGGTGTTGTGTAGTGGGGGGGGGGTAGTGAGTGTGTGTGTTTGTGTGTGTGTGTAAATCATTGTGCAATTTAATAATGTATGTGTGTGTGTTGAGTGTGTGTGTGTGTGTGTGTGTGTGTGTGTGGTGTGGTGTGTGTGTGTGTGTGTGTGTGTGTGTGTGTGTGTGTGTGTGTGTGTGTGGTGTGTGTGTGTGTGTGTGTTGTGTGAGTGTGTGTGTTATGTGGAAAGGTGGGTGGGTGGGTGGGGATGGGGAAAAGGTGATGGTGGGGTGGTAGTGGTAGGGTGTTGTGTTTGTTTGTGAGTATGGAGTAAGTGTGTTGTATGTGTGTGTATTATGTGTTGTGTATGTGTATATGTATGTGTGGGGGAAGGG
Source organism: Stramonita haemastoma (assembly GCA_030674155.1). Taxonomy (NCBI): domain Eukaryota; kingdom Metazoa; phylum Mollusca; class Gastropoda; order Neogastropoda; family Muricidae; genus Stramonita; species Stramonita haemastoma. The sequence goes on from JASPKP010001390.1 coordinate 23,479, forward strand.
TTGGGGGTATAATAATTATACAAATAAATGATGGAGAGGTTGTAACTAGTTTACCTGCACATTGTTCCTCGTTTGTGATGCTAAAACTTGTGAATTTCTTATTTTGTCTCTTCCAGCAATCTGTCACTTCAATTTGTAATATAACTTTTCGTACAGTTGGTCTGATTTTCAATCTGTTGGATTTTTTAATCCATGAATGTCCTTTTTTGATTGCAGATTAATAACATATCAAATAATTAAAAATTGACCTCTGTGCAATGCGGCTCATTATGTGGTGGAGCGTCACTGTTATTTTGGGTTTTTTTCATTGTAAAGGGGACGGAATAGCTCAGTGGTCAGAGCGCTCGCTTTCCCCCCAGTCAAGTAAAGCAGCGTCGAGCGTGGTTACGAATTGAATGGGTGACCTTTTGCGTGCCTTAACTTTAGTACAGTCCCCCCAGTTTACCCAGCTGTAAATGGGTACCTGCCCTCTTTAGGTCATGGAAGGTAAAACAGCGAGGGAGAGGAATGGGCACCACCGCCCTCAATATGCTGGCCCCTAGAGAAGCTGAGGTCTCTGATGCTTCGTTCCCCCTACGACCGCATAGGTTATGGGACGCCTTTACCTTTTACCTTTACCTTGAAGGTCTCTGATTGCCAATACCCATTCAATTCCTTCTGCACAGGCAGTTCACATCATTGGGTTTCATCTTATAATTACGAATAGAAATATGAACTCTTTAACATCTCAAATATACAAACAATTCATGTATCCATTTGCTCTCTCCTGTGTCTTCCTGTGTCTCTCTCTGTCTCTCTCTGTCTGTCTGTTCTGTCCCTTGTCTGTCTGCTGTCTCTCTGTTCTGTCTGTCTCTGCCTGCTGTCTCGCTTCCCTTTCTCTCTCTCTCTGTCTGTCTATCTGTCTCAACGCTCTCCCTCTCTCTCTCTCTCTCTGTTTACCTTCTTCTATCTGTCTCACACTCCCCCCCTCTCTTCTCTCCCCCTCTCTCTCCCCTCTCCACCCCCCTCCCCCCTCTCTCCCCCTTCTGATCATCTCCCCTCTCGTCTCTCTCTGCCCTCCCCCCCCCCCCCCCCCCCCCTCCTCTCCCTCTCCCCTCTCCTCCCCTCCCCCTCTCTCTCCCTCTCATCCCCCTATCTCCTCCTCTCCTCTCCTCTCTCTCCACCTCCCCTCCTCGTCTCTCCTCTCATTTTCTCCTCTCCTCTCTCTCTCTCCTCTCTCTCTCTCCCCTCCTCTCTCTCTCTCCTCCCTCCTCTCATCTCCCTCTCCTCTCTCTCTCTCTCCCTCTCTCTCATTCTACTCTCTCTCTCTCTCTCTCCCCTCTCTCCTCTCTCCGAGGAGTCAGACCTGGTGACTTTTCCATAGCAATCTAGTTTTTTTGTCACAGTAGGCAAAAAAACAAAATCTTCTCCCATCCTCCTCCTTCATCCTCCTTCTTCCCTCCTCCTCCCCCCTCCCCCTGCCCCCCACCCCCACCCTCCTTCCTCCCCCCTGTCCCTCCTCATACCTCCCCCCTCACACCTCCCTGTGTGTTTATCCTCTTTGCCGTCCTACTTTCCTTCCGGTGACAGACGAAAACGATTCGCTCTGCTGATTTCTCACTCGTCCATACCCCAATTAAAGCCCCCCTCCCCCCCCCTCCCCCCCGCCACCCTCCCCCCACCTCCCCCACCCACCCACCCCTCCCCCAAACCCCAAAAAGCCCTTCCCATTTCTGCGTGAAATTCGGGCTGCTTTCCCCATCCCTGGGAGAAGCGCGTCGCCACAAGTGCAGCGCCTTCCCATATATTTTTTTCTTTTTCCTGTCTGTAACTGTATTTGTTTCCCTATCAGAGTGACTTTTTTTCTACAGAAATTTTGTCAGGGGTCAACCCCCTTGTTGCCGTGGGTTCTTTTACGTGCGCTAAATAATGATGTGTAACAACCCGGGACCTCGGTTTATCGTCTCAAACCGAAAGACTAGCGCCCAGACCACCACTCGTGGTCTAATGGGATGGGGGAAAAGTTTTGGGGCCCCAAACGGGATACGAACCATCGCACACTCCGACCCCCGGGCTTTTCGCTTTCTAGGCAAGGCGCGTTACCAACTAGAGCACCGATCCATCATCATCATCATCATCATCATCATCATCATCATCATCATCGTCATCATCGTCATCGTCAAACGTCATCGTCATCGTCGTCGTCGTCATCATCATCATCATCATCATCCATCCATCATCATCATCATCACCATCACCATCACCATCACCATCATCATCATCATCATCATCATCATCATCGTCGTCGTCGTCGTTTGTCATCGTCATCGTCATCGTCATCGTCATCGTCAACAACAACGACAACAACAACGACAACAACAACAACAACAACAACAACAACAACAACAGCAACAACAACAACAACAACAGCAGCAGCAACAACAACAACAACAACAACAACAACAACAAACGCAACAACAACAACAGAAAAAACAACAACACAACAACAACAACAACAAAAACCAACAACAACAACAACAACAAAAAAAAACAAAACAAAAAAACAATGGCTGCTACAAATGTTAGCTGAACACAGCCGACAAAAAAAGAAAAAAAAAGGGGAGAAAGGGGGGGTTTGAAGGTCAGTGAGAGTTCATAAACGCCTTTTGGGGTCAGCTGAACACCTGGACCAAACAAGGTGTGGTGACCACTTTCCACTCCTCTCTGGACACAGCGATTTTTGGGGACGGACAAAAGAGTCTCTTGTTCCCGGTCACACACACCACATTTTCCAAAAAGGGGGGGACGGGATAGTCAAGTGGTCAAAAATTGCACTCGAATTTGACGACCCAGGTTGGATTTCCGTTGGGGGAAATTTTTTTCCCCGGGGGGGTTTAACACAGTGCTGATCCACTCTCCCCCCAAAAGTGAGACATAAACCGAGCCCCTTGTGTGAACGCATGCAGAACTTTTGCGCGCGAAATTTTTTAAAATCCTGTTCCTTTTTTCAAAAGAGTATAAAAATATATATATATATATATATTATAAATATAATATATATATAAATATAAAAATAAAAATTAATATATAAATAATATATATAAATATAATAAATTAATAAAAATATATAAAATTATATAAACACACCCACAAAAAACACACAAGTACAAGCACACACACACAACACAACCAAACCCCCCCAAAACCCCCCCCCCCCCCCCACCCCCCCCCCCCCAACACCCCCACCACCACCACCCCCCACACACAACACCAAAACCCCTCACCGTATCAACCCCTTTTCCCCCAAACTACTGCAAAAACATGCACCCCCCGGCATCTTTCACCCCCGGGGACTCTGACTCCGCCAAAGGCTTGGTAGCATCCTCTTTCCAAAAACTTTAAAAAAACGTCTTCTTCTCCTTTTCCTCCCCCTTCCCCCCCTTTTTCCCCTTTCCCCCCCAACCCCAAAAATCCTTTTCCTTTTTCTCCTCCATGTCCAAAATTCGGGCATGCTGTCTTCCAGATCGAAGAGACTTTTTGACATTAAGAATAAGGTGGGGGTTGCTGTTTTCTGTACGCACTTCGGGGAAATTCTTGAAAGTTCTTTTTTCCTCTTTGTTGTTGTTGTGGTTTTGGTGTTAAAATTGTTGCTGCAGTTGTTTCTGCTGTTTTTGGTTGTTTTTGAGGATGAGGGGTTAGGTTTAGAGGAATAATGTGGCTCACTACGTTGCGGGGCTCGCTACAAGCAAAAAAAATCTTAGACAGATGGCTGGAGTCTTCTGAAGGGGAAGGGGGAGAACCTCGCCGCAAGATTTTCCAGAACTTTGTACCCCGAAAATTGGGAAGGATCGCCCCGGCCCCTACGTTTGCTCTGCTGATCCAAAATGATAAAAAAGGCTCACCGCTTCTTTCTTCGTCTCGTCGGTGGGAGCCTCCTGGCCCCTAGGGAGTCCTTTTGGGTTTAGGTCTCTTTCTTGGGACCGTCGGGGGCCCCCCAGGACCAAAAGCCTCGCGCGCTTTTTGGGGGCTTCACAAAAGGGCTTCTCAACAGCACCTTGGAAACTGGGTTTTAAGCGGTGTAGGAAGTGGAAAAGGAGGTGGAGGTTAGTAGGGAAAGGGAAAAAGGGGGAGGAGGAAGGGGATGTTGTTGTTGTTGGGATGGGATAGGAGGAGGGGAGGATTTAAAAAAACGGCTGAAGGGAGGAAGGAGGAGGGGGTAGAGAAGGAAGGGAGGATTAAAGATGAAGGGTTTGAAGATGGGGGTTTAGAGGGGAGGGGGGGGAAGGGGGGAGGAGGGGGGTGAGGGAAAGGGGGAGGCTTAGGGGGGGAAAGAAAAGGGGGAGAAGCGAGTTTTTTCCCCTTTTGAGTCAATATAATTTGTCCGATCTCTCACCAAACCTCTCCCCCCCAGATTCACCACTCCCCCCCTACTCTCCCCCCCACCCCCCTCCCCACCACCCCCACCCCTCCAAACCCCCCCCCTTCTCCTCCCCCCACCCCTCCCCCTCTCTTTTCTCCCGCCACAGCGGTCCACGGGGGGGGGGGTGGGGGAGAGGGGGTGGGGGGGGTGGAGGCGGGGAGTAGGGAAAGAGTCACCCCCCCCTCTGTCACGTCCCGGGGGGGCAAAATCGTCGAGATTCGAGGTTTCGGGGGTTTTTCGACCGGGGGGAAAAGGAGGGGGAAAGGGGTGGGGGGGGTGGGGGGGAGGAGGAGGGGGAGCAGGGGGGGTTGGTGGGGGTGGTTGGGGGGGGGGGTTCCGAAGTTGCGGGAGACGTCAGGCGCTTGGGGAAAAACGGGGTGCGTCAGCGAGGCCTTGGAGCACCGCTCCCAGGTACGCTCTGTGGAAACAGAGAGAAAAGAAGGGTGAAAAGGGGGGTTTGGGGGGGGTTTGGGGGAAGGGGGAAGGGGGGGGGTGGGGTTGTGTGTGGGGGGGGTGGGGGTGGGGGGGGGGGGGGTGGGTGCGGGTGAGTGTGTATCTGGGGGTGTAAATCAAGTCAAAGCAAACTTTTATTTCCCAGATGGTAAAATTGAAAAAACTGCATTGCTTTTTTTCATCAAGCCATCCACTAAGAAAAATAAATCAAATTATATATGCATGTTTTTAAAAAAAAACCTTAAAAGAAATTTGTTTTCAAATGAAAAAGAAATATATTTAATATATAAAAATATATAAATATATATTTAAATAATAAAATATATATTATAAAATTTTTTTTTTGTGTTTGTGTGTTGTGTGTGTGTGGTGTGGTGTTGTGTGTGTGTGTGTGTGTGTGGTTTTGTGTGTGTGTGTGTGGTTGTGTGAGTGTGTGCGGGTATGTGGTGTGGTGTGTGTTGCGTTGAGTGTGTGTTGTGTGTGTGTGGTGTGTGTGTGTGTGTGTTGTGTGTGTGTGGTGTGTGGTTGGTGTGGGAGGGGAAGGGGGGTGGGGGAGGGGGGGGGTGGGGGTGGGGGTGGGTTTTGGGGGGTGGGGTTTTTGTGGGGGGGGGGTGGGGGGGGGCGGGGGGGGGGGGGAAGTGGGGGGGGGCTGGTCGGGGTGGTTAGGGGTGTGTGTGGGTGTGTGTGGGTGTATGTGGGTGGGGTGGGTGGGGGGGGGGGTATGTGGGTGTGGTTTTGTGGGAGGGGGGTGTTTGTAGTGTAGTGTGTGTGCGGCGGTGTTTTTCTGTGGGAATTATGTATGTATGTATGTATGTAAGTATGTAGTATGTAGTATGTATTATGTATGTATGGGAGTATGTATTATGTATGTAGAAAGAATGATTATGTATGTATGTAGTTTGCAATTTTTTTATTTTA
>JASPKP010001391.1:5000-12500 GCA_030674155.1 Stramonita haemastoma
GACGAATGAATGAATGCTGTCGTCTCACCAGACTGAACGAATGAATGAATGTCGTCTCACCAGAGGAATGAATAAATGCTGTTGTCTCCCACCAGACGAATGAATGAATGTTGTCGTCTCACCAGACTGACTGAATAATGTTGTCGTCTCACCAAACGAATGAATGAATGTTGTCGTCTCACACCAGACTAAATGAATGAATGTTGTCGTCTACACCAGACTGACTGAATGAATGTTGTCGTCTCACCAGACTGAATGAATGAATGTTGTCGTCTCACACCAGACTGACTGAATGAATGTTGTCGTCTCACACCAGACTGACTGAATAATGTTGTCGTCTCACACCAGACTGAATGAATGAATGTTGTCGTCTCACACCAGACTAAATGAATGAATGTTGTCGTCTCACACCAGACTGACTGAATGAATGTTGTCGTCTCACCAGACTGAATGAATGAATGTTGTCGTCTCACACCAGACTGATCAATGAATGTTGTCGTCTCACACCAGACTGATGACTGAATGAATGTTGTCATCTCACACCAGACTGAATGAATGAATGAATGTTGTCGTCTCACACCAGACTGACTGACTGAATGAATGTTGTCTCACACCAGACTGACTGAATGAATGTTGTCGTCTCACACCAGACTGAATGAATGAATGAATGTTGTCGTCTCACACAGACTGAATGAATGAATGAATGTTGTCGTCTCACACCAGACTGACTGATGAATGAATGTTGTCGTCTCACACCAGACTGAATGAATGAATGAATGTTCTCGTCTCACCAGACTGAATGAATGAATGTTGTTGTCTCACCAGACTGAACTGAATGAATGTGTCGTCTCACCAGACGAATGAATGAATGTTGTCTCACTAGACGAATGAATGAATGTTGTCGTCCTCACCAGACTGAATGAATGAATGTTGTCGTCTCACCAGACTGAATGAATGAATGTTGTCGCCTCACACCAGACTGAATGAATGAATGTTGTCGTCTCACACCAGACTGAATGAATGAATGTTGTCGTCTCACACCAGACTGAATGATGAATGAATGTTGTCATCTCACACCAGACTGAATGAATGAATGTTGTCGTCTCACACCAGACTGAATGAATGAATGAATGTTGTCGTCTCACACCAGACTGATGAATGAATGAATGTTGTCATCTCACACCAGACTGACTGAATGAATGTTGTCGTCTCACACCAGACTGAATGATTGAATGAATGTTGTCATCTCACACCAGACTGACTGAATGAATGTTGTTGTCGTCTCACACCAGACTGAAGTGAATGAATGTTGTCGTCTCACACCAGACTAAATGAATGAATGTTGTCGTCTCACACCAGACTGACTGAATGAATGTTGTCTCAGACCAGACTGAATGAATGAATGTTGTCGTCTCACACCAGACTGACTGAATGAATGTTGTCTCAGACCAGACTGAATGAATGAATGTTGTCGTCTCACACCAGACTGAATGAATGAATGTTGTCGTCTCACCAGTCTGAATGTTGTCGTCTCACCAGACTGAATGAATGAATGAATGTTGTCGTCTCACACCAGACTGAATGAATGAATGTTGTCGTCTCACCAGTCTGAATGTTGTCGTCTCACCAGACTGAATGAATGTTGTCGTCTCACCAGACTGAATGTTGTCGTCTCACACCAGACTGACTGAATGAATGTTGTCGTCTCACACCAGACTGACTGAATGAATGTTGTCGTCGTCTCACCCCCCCTAGACAACTACAAGGTATTGGAGCAGCGAGTTACCCTGGGTGGGGGGTTCAACACGGTCACGGGTACCCGACTGAGCTATGAACGGCTGTCTAAGGGCACCACACTGTACGGGAACATGGTGGTGGTGGCTGGCTGTCTGCCCATCAGGGATACCGAGCACACCTCCACCCAAGGAAGCAGTGAGTCTAGGGGGAGCTAGTCTAGAGAGCTGTCCTGTTGGGGGTGTTTTTGGGGGTGGGGTGGGGTGGGGGAGGGTAGGGTGGGGTGGGGGGAGGGTGGTGGTGGTGGGGTGGTGGTGGTGGTGGGTGTGGGTGGTGGGGGTGGGTGGGGTGTGGGTGTGGTGGGTGTGGTGGTGGGTGTGGTGGAGGTTAGGGAGGTGGGGTGGGGGTGGGGGGGTGTGTGGGTGTGGGTGGTGGGGTGGGGTGTGGGTGGTGGTGGGGTGAAGTAGGGTAGTGGTGGGGTGGGGGTAAGGGAGGTGGGGTGTGGTGTGGGTGGTGGTTGGGTGCGGTAGGGTGGTGGGGGAGGTGGGGTGTGGGTGATGGTGGGGTGGTGGGGTGGGGGGGTGAGGTGGGTGGTGGGGGATGGTTGGGGGTGGGTGGGGGGGAGGCAAGAGAGAGAGGAATGGGATTTTTGTTGTTGTTGTTGGAATGCGTGTTTTTTTAAAAATTTTATTTCTCCCCAGTTAGTTGTGGTGTATGTCCTTTTGGGGATTTATCTTTCTTCCCCCCCCCCTTAAAATCTACCTTTTCTTCCCCCCCCCCTTTTTAAGGGCGGGGGGCGGGGGGGGGGATCTCTCTCTCTCTCTCTCTCTCTAATATATATGTGGGAAGGGGGTCTTTTTCTTCAGTTTTCGATGATGTTCTTGAATTTGGGTTTTTGTTTATCTTTCAAGTATTCACTGATTCATTTAACCATTGGGGGGGGGGGGGGGGGGGGGGGGGTGGGGTTATGTATTTATTTTCTTTGTCTCTTTTTAAAATTTTTTTTAATTTATCTTTTTCTCTCTTTTTATCTGCCTGTCTAAACTGTGATTTCTACGCCTGCTTCCTAAAAAGATTTTTCTTTCTTTCAAAAACACAACTGAAACTTTAAACAATTAAAAAAAAAAAATGCACACCAGTGGGCGAAAGTGACTGTCCTTTAGGTGAACATGATATATATATATATATATATATATATATATATATATATATATATATATATATATATATATATATATATATATATATAAATATATATATATATATATATATATATATATGAACCATTGCATTCCATTGCATATATGTATGTATGTATGTATGTATGTATGTATGTATGTATGTATGTATGTATGTATGTATTCTCTTCTTCTCATTGGTTTAATGTCCGTTCACTACAAGGTGATTTAGACAATGGTACATTCACGTTAAGAATGCACTGAAAAGGGGATGAGGGGAAAGGTGAAAGGATAAAGAATATGATGGATGATGATAAATTTATACAATTTCATTTATAGTAACTGACCTACTGGTGACTGGCAAATACTTTCTGCAACTGATACTAGGACATGCGACTCGGAATCATACAGAACACTTTGGATATTTCCGTATTTTTTCCTTAGATCTATCCCTTTGCTTTTATACGAGGCAATGAGCACAGGGCAATCAAACAATATATGATGGACTGATATAATAGCAGAACAAGTGCAGAAAACATTTGTTGAATATTTAGTTTTCCAAGCATTTAGACGTAATTTATGAATTATAATTTCTGTATTTCGTGGGCAACACAAACGATTTAAGTGAAATCTAAAAAACTTTGAATATACAGAGTTTGCAAGAATTGAAATAATTTCAAATGATGATAAACGTAGACCTATACTATTAATCATTATGTCACTTGTACATTCTGAAGCACCGCGTTTTGCCAGAGAATCTGCCAATTCGTTCCAGTAAAGACCGCAATGTGATGGCACCCAGCAAAATTTTATCCCTATACCTTTAGAAACAAGAGAATGCACAAGGAACTTGGTTTCAAAAATAACATCATTTCTCAGTTTAGAGTCCCAATGTTTTAAAGCCAGTAAAACTGATTTGAGTCAACACAAAAAACGACATTGTAAATCGCAAGAGAAATATTTGAAAGATAATTTAGCGCCATAAAAATTGCGAACAATTCAGAAGTGAATATTGTAAAACCTTTTCCAATACAAAAAGATCTTTTTACTTTTAAGTCGGGTATAACGAAAGCAGCCCCGCACATGCCCGATTCTAAGACAGATCCGTCCGTGTATACTTTTAAGTGGTTTAAATACTGACAATTTATATGATTTTGAACCTCAGTTTTGAGTAGATTTTGATTAGTGTCCTTTTTTGTTTCTGAGTAGTCAATATCAAAATTTGCATATCTATGTTCCCATGGTGGAATCTGGGGAACTACTGGTAAAACTGGGACGTTTGATATATCGATATTATTTTCCTTCATAAGGTCTTCAGTATAATTTCTTATGGGCTGCAAAAAAGAGATATTCCTAGCTCTTTTTGGATAATCCTTTTGATCGATAAATATTTCATCGCGAACAGAATTTGAAATAGCAAGACTTCGAATGACATATTTAGAGACAGATAACATTCTTTGCTCAGAAAAAGGAAGTAAATGAGCTTTGCATAAGTTTTTAGTGTACTGGCATGAATCGGCACTCCTAGCGCTATTTTGATTGCTTTGCTATCCATACTTTGCAGCTTTTTTAAGAGATCATTTGGAGCAGAAAAATACACTTCTTGACCAGAAATAAGTTTAGACCGAATTAATGAAACAGCAAGATGTATGTATGTATGTATGTATGTATGTATGTATGTATGTATGTATATATATACATATATATATAATTATATATAATTTTAATATATATATATTATATATATATATATTATATATATATATATATATATATATATATATATATATATGAACCATTGCAAACTGTATGAACCACTGTCAGCGATTTGAACCAGTGTCACACCAGCTGTATGAATCCATATCGTGGGTTCTTTGCCCCGTTTAGATCGTGTTCTATTCCTTACGTGACGTGACGTGACGTGACGTGACGTGACGTGACGTGGCTGTTCTCTCCTGCAGCTTTCAAGATGAAGCAGACGACCTTTGAGGACATCACAACAGGCATTGCGTCAGAGGAAGTCTTCACTTTGCCCTATGCCTGTCGGAGATTCAGCACTGGACGATGAGAGAGACTGGGTGAGGAGATAGCATCACGGTTTGTTTGTTTTGTTTTGTTTGTTTATTTGTTTTGTTTGTTTACTTTTAAAAATATGAAAAATGCATCCCGAAGTCAATCGTAAAGAAGCGTAAACTTAAATGGTACGGGCATGTCACAAGATCAAAAAGGACTTGCAAAAACAATACTGCAAGGCACTGTCCAAGCAGGAAGAAAAAGAGACAGGCCAAGGAAGAGATGGGAGGAGGACAACATCAGTGAATGGACAGGCCTAGAACTCAAGAAAACCCTGAGAAAGGCAGAACAGAGAAAGAGGAATGGAGGGAACTGGTTGTCAAGTCTTCATGGATGCCCCCACGGTCGTCAGACTAAGAGAGAGAGAGAGAGAGAAGAGAGAGAGAGAGAGAGAGAGAGAGAGAGAGAGAGAGAGAGAGAGAGAGAGAGAGAGAGAGAGAGATCCCGAAGTCGGAATGTCAAGTCAATGTCAAAGTCAGGTAAAAAAAACACTTTAATTATCCCATGAAGTACAACTACAAATACATCTAATTTTACAGGTAAAGTAAAGGTAAAGTGGTCCCATATCCGCATAATTATATAATCCAGTGGGGTTTTAAAGTAATCGATTCCGGCATTCTTCATGCACTTCAGCATGGTCTGTATCTGTATCTGTGTGGTTTTCAGGGCTGTGTTGGGGCCTTGGCTCACCTTGCCAACTGTCCTTGACCTGCTGAAACCGCTGTTGCCCTGGAAACAAGGGGCGCTATTCCAGAAAAAAAAGACTGTGGAACAAAGTCTTGGAACAAGCCTTTGCTTTTTTTGTTTTTTGTTTTTTGTTTTTTTGCTCTGTAGATTAGTTCGAGAGATGTATTTTCAGAAGTTTTTTTTTTTTTTTTTCAAATTGTTTTTTCATTAGTTTAGAACCAGGTCTTTGTTAAGGTTCTATAAGCAATTTTTGAAGATAAATGTTCTCAATGTAGTAGTTTTTTTATTTTGCAAATTATTTCTTCATTACATTTGAACAAGATCTTTGCTTTATATATATATATATCGCTTTGATAGATAGATGATCATTATAGCTTCTTTTTGTTTGGCGAATTTTTTTTTTTCGTTAGTTTTTGTTTTGACTTTTTTTTTTTTTTTTCGTTTGTTTGTTTTGTGTATGAGAAGCAATAAATGATGTCATCCTTCCCTTTGGATCTGTCTCTGTTTTTTGTCTGTATAGATCTGTTTGTACATACGAAGTCAGTCTGTGTGTCTGTCTACATCTGTTCTCTGATTCTTTTTTTTTCTCCGTCTGTTGTATGTGCTTGTTATGTCTGCCTGTCATTCGTTTTATAGCTGGATCAAAATCAATAAACTATCAAAAGGGAAGATTTAAGATGGGATGTGATAATTGAGAAGGCCTAGAACTCAACAAATTCCTGAGAAAGGCAGAAAAGAAAGAGGAATGGAGGGAACTGGTTGTCAAGTCTCCAGGGGTGCATCCACAGTCACCAGACTAAGGGATAGATAGACATACAGACAGACAGACAGACAGACAGACAGGCAGACAGACAGACAGACATAGATAGATAGATAGATAGATAGATAGATAGATAGATAGATAGATAGATAGATAGATAGATAGATAGATAGATAGATAGATCGATCGATCGATCGATCGATCGATCAATAGATAGATAGATAGATAGATAGATAGATAGATAGATAGATAGATAGATAGATAATGTCCTTGTATAATGTATAAACAAGAGATGACCCAGTACTGAACCTTGTGGAACACCCGCAGGAATTCTGTTATAATCTAATGCTAAGATTAAAAAAAAAAATCATAACTGTCTGAGTCTTATTAGAGTTAGAAAGATAGTCTGCAAACCAGTCTAGTAGTTTTCCTGGTAGGCTATACCAACCAATTCATTGATCTCATTTTACGCAGAGGTCCTCTATGCCGCACAGGATCAAAAGCTTTTTGATATGTCAAAGTATACTGCCGGTTTTGTAATACCACAACCAAAAGAAGAACATAGATCAATGTTGATCATACAATGTGCAGAGAATCAGAAAAATGTGCACAAACATTTCAGGTTTTTTTTTTTTTTTTTTTTTTTTTTCACAACTGGGCCAACATTTTTAAATCTAGGACATAATCAAGAGTTCTGCTGTAAAGGGAAGTACATGCGTTCCATCAACACTACCTACTACTGTGTTGAGTTGCTTCCCTTGCATCGCAAATTGCATTTGGTCTCACTCGCTTCATCCGCATGTCCCCACTTCGCTCTTTTCGTGTGTGTGTGTGTGTGGTGTGTGTGTGTGTGTGTGTGTTGTGTGTGGTGTGTGTGTGTGTGTGTGTGTGTGTGTGTGTGTGTGTGTGTCTGAGTGTGTGTGTGTGTGTGTGTGTGTGTGTGTGTGTGTGTGTGTGTGTGTGTGTTAGTTATTCTTTTAATTCGAGGATAACAGAATAAGCAATCATGTGCTTTTTTTCATCCGATCCCCGGGTGTCTGCAGTTTTGTAAATATTGTCATCTGTTCC
>JASPKP010001391.1:27500-29236 GCA_030674155.1 Stramonita haemastoma
ACACACACACACACACACACACACACACACCCCACACACACACACACCACACACACACACACACACACACACACACACACACACTATGCAAATACACAAATGAAATAAATTCCAATATTTCCCGAGGCCACGGTGCGTTTTTGAAAAAAAAAAATCAACCACAACAAATATTGATTACAAAAAAATAGTTCTTAGTTCCAAATTCTATAACCTTCTAAAAGTGCTGATTATTATTGTCAAGTCATACTGGTATGCAAAGACCTTATGCACAGCCCAAACGTAAAACAAGTAGAAAATTGAAGTAGAACATTCCGAACTAAATATGTATGTAAGTGACAAACATGAATAATTGAATACCAGCGGCCATTTTCAAAGCCGTGAGCCCACACATCGTCACAGATTCCAACATTATGTGAAAGTTGGGGTGTCTACTTCTTGGTTTTTTCTTTTTCTTTGGTGTGTGTGTGTGTGTGTGTGTGTGTGTGTGTGTGTGTGTGTTGTGTGTGTGTGTGTGTGTGTGTGTGTGTGTGGTGATTTGGTGTGTGTGTGTGTGTGTGTGGCGCGCGTTGTGTGTGTGGTGTGTTTTGTGTGTGTGTAGTGTATGTGTGTGTGTTAAGGGGTGGGTGTGTGTGTGGGGTTTTGTGTGTGTGTGTGTGTGTGTGTGTTGTGTGTTTGTGTGTGTGGTGTGTGTTTTTGTGGTGTGGAGTGTGTGTGTGTGTGTTTGTGTGTGGTGTTTTATTTTTCTTTTTTTTCTTTTATATCGAAGATAATGGGTGTGCTTTTTTTTTTATATTTTTTATTTTAATTGCCTGGTGTGGGGTGTGTGTGTGGTGTGGTGTTGTGTGTGTGTGTGTGTGTGTGTGTGGGGTGTGTGGTTTTGTGTGGTTGTGTGTGTGTGTGTATGCGTATGTGCGTGCTGCGTGCGTGCGTGCGTGGGTGTGTTTGTGTGTGGTGTGTGCATGCGGTGTGTGGTGTGTGGTGCGTGGTGGTGCGGTTTTGTGTGTGTGTGTGTGGAATGTAGGTCTTTCTCTGTTCTTTTCTGTCTGGTTTTCACATGTTTTTGCCTATTGCACTCCTTGTCTCCCCTTCTTTTTTAAAACGTTACCTCAGCTCCCCCTTTTTTACCCAAACACACGCACGCACCCCGCAACACACACACAACACACCCACAACACACACCCACAACACGCGGGCGCCCCGCACCGCACATACAATACACACACATTTTCACAACTCAAAACCCAAAACAACACCATACAAACCAAAAACAACACATACACACACACACACACCACAACACACAACACACACCACACACATTTTTCCACACTAACACACACACACACACACACCCACAACACACACCACACACACACACCCAAAACACACACACTAAAAACGCCCCCCCCCCCCCCCCCCCCCCCCCCCCCCCCCCACACACCAGAGGCTGGGGGGGTTTGTTTGGAAAGAGAGAACGGGGGGACAATAATGTTGGGGGATGGGTGGTAATATGGGTAGGGGAAAAACCTGCACGGGTAAGTATGGCCTAGGCCTAGGGGTGGTTTTGCTGGGGGATGCCCGGGCAAAAAATGGGTATTTTAGGGGTAAAAAACAAAAAAACCCCAAAAAAAAACCCCAAAACATACAAAGTGGGGAGGGAGGGAGGGGGGGGAGGGAGGGGAGGGAGAGAGAGAGAGAGAGAGAGAGGGGGAGAGAGAGGGGAGAGAGAGAAGAGA
>JASPKP010001392.1:12500-20000 GCA_030674155.1 Stramonita haemastoma
AATCCCATAGAAACAGCATTCCATCATGGTCATTATTATTGACCATTGTACTATAAAAGAAAACTGTCTGTGGTTTATTAGCTACAGTTGGTCTCCATGGTGGATCAGTGGTCTAGAGGTAACGCACCTGCCTAGAAAGCAAAAAGTCAGGGTTTGAAGTGTGTGGTGGTTCAATTCCCGTTTTGGCCAGAAACTCCCCCCCCCCATCCACTAGACAAAAAGTGGTGGTCTGGGTGCTAGTCTTCCAGATCTGGAAATAAAAGTTTGACTTGACTTGACTTGGTGGGATGATTAACTGAGGTTCTGTGCATACTGTTACATATATTCAGCGCATTTAAAAGTACCCACGGCAACAAAGGAGTTGTCCTTAGCAAATTCTGTAGAAAAGAAGCCACTCTGATAGGGAATCAAATACAGTGCAGACATCAACAGGATTAAGAAAAAAAAAATAATGGGTGGCGCTGCTCTTGTGGTGATGCGCTCTCCCCTGGGAGAGCAGCCCAAATTTTACGTAGAGAAATCTACCGGGACTTGGAAGTGGTATACAATACAATACAATACAATACAATACAATACAATACAATACAATACAGTACAGTACAGTACAGTACAGTACAGTACAGTACAGTACAGTACAGTACAATACAATACAATCCAATGGTGAACTGAGGTTTTGGTTATTTATACATTTGCATGCATTTGTCGAGTTACTACTATCCAAGCTTTCAAGGCTGAGGATTTAACTTCGTGGAAGAAGGTTGTTGGAGGTGACATGTTGGAGGGGTATAGTGGTTGTCTTGTCACAATAATATGGAACAGGGTACAGTATGCAATGTTTGTTATGCCGTGAAGTGCCCCTGAATTACTGAAGATATTTATTATTTCTTTTTGCTTTTCTTTCTTTCTTTCTTTCTTTCTTTCTTTCTTTCTTTCTTTCTTTCTTTCTTTCTTTCTTTCTTTCTTTCTTTCTTTCTTTCTTTCTTTCTTTTCTTTTCTTTCTTTCTTTCTTTTATGTTGAGGATAATGGAATATGCACTTATGTGCTTTTTTTTTTACATCCCGTCCCTGTGTATATGCAGTTTTGTAAACCTTGTCATCTGTTCCCACCGGCACACCATGGCCTTCACTTATGAAAAGCGGAACAGGAATTAACGATAATTACAATCATGGTGATTGTGCAGGGCTGGGAGAAGAAGAAAGCGCAAGTGTCTGACCTGTGGGCCCACCTGGACATCTGGTCTTCACACATCAAGGAGATCGAAGGTGATGTGCTGTGGTGTTTGCCTATCATAGGATGGGTTTTTTTTTCTTTTTATATGTACATTTTATTATCTTATTTATTTATTATTTTATTTCAAGGATAGTGGAATAATCACCCTTGTGCTTTTTTTTTTTTTTTTTACATCCTGTCCCTGTGTGTATGCAGTCTTGTAAATTTTGTCATGTGTTCTCACTGGCACATATTGGCCTAAAGGCTGTTAGCAGTTTATGACTAAGGGTTATCTTCTGTTTATTAAAAATCTTCTGTGTCTATAATCAAAACATGTATATAAGGTATATTGAGCAAGTGTAGTGGAGGAAAACAGTACAGGTAGCCTATTACAATTTCTTTATCATTATTGAAAACAGTTCATAAAGTTTTTTTGTTTTTTTTAAAGATCATCCTGTGACATGAATGGCCTACTCTACTGAAAAGTAGAACAAGTTTCAATGTGTGTGCAAGACTATTCAATATCTAAGGAAAGTGTTGAATATCTGAGGAAAGTTTTCAATATCTGAGGTATTTTGACTTTTAAAAAAATATAAAACACTGCAGTAAAAAAACAATTTGTCACATGTTTCATTATTATGCTATTATGTGATTTTCATCTGTCCTCCATATCCTTACAGGGACAAGTGTGTGTGTGTGTGTGTGTGTGTGTGTGTGTGTGTGTGTGTGTGGTGTGTGTGTGGTGTGGTGTGTGTGTGTTGTGGTGTGTATGTGTGTGTGTGTGTGTGTGTGAGGTATGTGTTGTTGCTTTAAGTCTATAATTTTTTTCTTATACCCGCTATACACTAGCATCAGCTGGTAATGAGCAGAAAGAGGTGTCCATACAATGCATAACACTTAGCTGTCTTCCAGGGAAGCTTGTGGTGCTTTAGATTCCCAGAGTTCTGCTTCAACTGAAAGTCTGTGCAATCATACAATATGGAGGATGCTGATTAATTTTGAAGTCCCAGCTGTGGATATATATATATATATATATATATATATTATATATATATATTATATATATATATATATATATATATATATATATATATATATAAATGACATGATATATGTTATATACATGATATATATGTGTACATATGTACATATATATGTATATAAAATACACATACATTATTTATGAATATATACATGCATATGATGCATATATATATATATATATATATATATATATATATATATATATATTATATATATATATATATATATATATATATATATATTTTATATATTTATTAAGCACATGAGCACCTATATACCTGTGTAAGTGCACACATGGGTCTAAGTGAGTGCGTGCGTTAAGAGGGTTAAAGAGTAGGTCAAGAGGGTTTTTGACCCCGCGACAAAGCGGCGTCAGGTCAGCTTAGCTCAGCTCAGGTCACAATACTAATTATAGTACCAACTGAGTGTACTGTGACTAGTGCCAGCAGGCTGTTCATTATTGTAGAGTAGAACGACATCTGTATGCTGACACACAGTGTGGCTGATTCTAGACAGACATGGAAACATATCCCTGTACATTATGCTGACATTGACGAAGTGTGGGATATAACAGCGACTGTTGCAGATGAAAACAAAGAGTACATCATTGTAGAAAAAGTGTACGTGTGCACATACATACAGTTAAAATAAATTCACTAAAGATGGTTACGTTTCTAATGTTATGTTATGTGATATTTACAAAATCAAAGAATAACAGTTTGTATAAAGGCAAGGAGATGGTAGGCATGCACACACACATACTATGCATTCATGCAGGAAGGCAGGCATGTTCACAGGAATCCACACACATGCTTGCATGCACATACCTCAGCACAGAGGCACTTGCAAGAGCATGCATGTGCATACACATACAGATAGAGATATGTAGGCACATGCATGCACATACCTCCTCCCCTGCACACACACATACATACGCACACACACATACACATACACACACACACACATGCATGTGTGTATGTGTGTGTGTGTGTGTGCTTGCATGCATGTACACACACACTCTCACGCATACACACACACACACACACACATGTACACACACACACACGCACACACACACACACACACACACACACACACACACACACACACACACACACACACACACACACACACACACACACATGCCAAAATGACATCAGTGCATTCGGGCCAGTCAGGTATAAGAGAAAAAGAAAAAATAAAGCATGATAAATGTGAAAAATGCCACAGAGTTGTTTTCACTTTCATCACCATCCAACAACTCATTTTTCAGCCCCCTTTTTTGTTTCTTTTCATCTTTTTTTTTTGTTTTTTTAAACATAGTTTCAGTTTGGAAGTAGAGCCCAGTTGATGGTAAAATTGTTTTGTTTTCATATCATGGAGATTGTTTATATTAAAAAAAAATTCATTTATTTATCAACTTTTTCACTCCTCAGCTAGAGTTTTGAGGTTCCCCAATGGTGAGATTTTTGTGAATGCGACTGTTTTTTTTCCCTCATTACCAGTAAGGTAGCTACATTCTGTCTTCAGGGATACAGTTGGGAATAGAACCTACCGATTTTGCAGGACAGTTGGGAGGTACCTCCCTTCTTTTTCTGATTTTCAGTATTGTAGGTTCTTTTGATGTGCATTCGCCCCAAAGCACTGGAACCATTCGTATCGGTCAATGCCCTTCCAATGGATCATTCCAGTGCCGTGGAGAAGGGGGGTCTGCTGCATGGGTAACAGCTTGCCCTCCATACATACTTGCCCAGGCTTTGCGCTCTAAAGTGTACAGCAGCAACAAGACAACAACAGTTGATCATCGTTGTTCGTCGTTGATCTTTGCGCCTGGTGGCAGCATGATCTGTGGCTCTGTAGGTCAAATGCAAGCGCTTTGATTTGTCTTTACAAGAGATAGCGCTATACAAATTCCATGTATTATTATGATTATTATGATGATGATTATTATTATTATTATTATTATTATTATTATTATTATTATTATTATTATTATTATTTATTATATATGCGTTCAGCTGGTTTACAGTCTCCTCCCAAAGACTTTTAACACTTAGTTCAAATTTTCCGATCAAGCTAGGAAGAAAAGGCGAGTCTGGGAATCGAACCAGGAACATCACAGTTTACTTGTTAGGCAGGCGAGTTTCTATTGTCCTGCTAGCTACTTTCCTTCTTAGATTGTCCTCAGTGACAAGAGCAGGTGAATGTTTTTGTTTGTCTTATGGTTTTCAGGTGATTTTGAAGACATTTTCTATATAAAAAAAGAGCCAATTTTGAACTTATGGACTGTAAGGCCTGGTTTCTGTGATTTCAGGGCAGCAGTAATGCTGAACCAAGGCCTGGTTTCTGTGATTTCAGGGCAGCAGTAATGCTGAACCAAGGCCTGGTTTCTGTGATTTCAGGGCAGCAGTAATGCTGAACCAAGGCCTGGTTTCTGTGATTTCAGGGCAGCAGTAATGCTGAACCAAGGCCTGGTTTCTGTGATTTCAGGGCAGCAGTAATGCTGAACCAAGGCCTGGTTTCTGTCATGCTAATGCTGCTATAGACTAAAAGGCCTGGATTCTGTGGTGTGTGTGTGGTGTGTGTGTGTGTGTGTGTGTGTGTGTGTGTGTGTGTGTGTGTGTGTGTGTGTGTGTGCACGCGTGTATGCATGCGTGTGTGTGTGTGTGTACATTCGAATTTGCTATTTTCTAAAACTATTAATTGTCACTGATTGCTTGTGTGTTGTATAGGTCAAATGCAAGTGCTTTGATTTGTTTTTGCAAGATACAGCACTGTATAAATTATAAAAAGTATTATTATTATCATCATCATCATCATCATCATCATCATCATCATCATCATCATCATCATCATCATTACTATCATCATCATCACCATCACCATCATCATCATCATCATCATCATCATCATCATCATTATCATCATTTTATTTTTTTTAATTAAAAAAAAAATCATTTTTATTATTATCATCATCATTACAATCATTATCATCACTATTTCAGGGCGGTTCGGCAATGCCACAGCCTCGTACTTTAGCTTCACGCGGTGGCTGGTGTTCCTCAACTTCTACACCTTCCTGGTCTCCTTCCTGGTGGTGGTGGTGCCCTTCTTTGCCTCCACCACCCCCGACCACTTCTTGCCGGGGCTGGATTTCACCTCGTCCTTCCCCCAGGCCCTGGGCAACATCAGCAAGTTTGTCAGCAGCGCCATCAACTGCACCGCCATCTACGCCACCAGCATCGAGAACTACACCAGCCTGGAGGGACTGGACGACAAAGTGCTGGACTTCTTTGTGGGCACTGTGAGTGTTGGAGGGGGGGGGAGGAGGGGGGGGGGGTTGAGTTTGTGTTGTTTGGTGGTGGTGTTTTGGAGGTTTTTGTGTTTTGTTGTTGAGTTTTTGTTGTCTGGTGTTTTTGTAGGTACTTTGTGTTTGTGGTTTTATATCTTCTATGTCTGTGTTTTTGTAGGTGCTTTGTGTTTGTGGTTTGTCTTTGTTGTCTGGTGGTGTTTGTTTGGAGGTTTCATGTTTTGTTTGTTTGAGTCGTTGTCTTCTGTTGTTTGGAGGTTTTTGTGTTTTGTTTGTTTGAGTCTAGTCTTTGTTGTCTGGTGGTGTTTTGGAGGTTTTTGTGTTTTGTTTGTTTCTTTGTTGTTTGGAGGTTTTTGCATTTTGTTTGTTTGAGTCTTTGTTGTCTGGTGGTGTTTGTTTGGAGGTTTTTGTGTTTTGTTTGTTTCTTTGTTGTTTGGAGGTTTTTGCATTTTGTTTGTTTGAGTCTTTGTTGTCTGGTGGTGTTTGTTTGGAGGTTTTTGTGTTTTGTTTGTTTCTTTGTTGTTTGGAGGTGTTTGTGTTTTGTTTGTCTGACTCATTGTTGTCTGG
Source organism: Stramonita haemastoma (assembly GCA_030674155.1). Taxonomy (NCBI): domain Eukaryota; kingdom Metazoa; phylum Mollusca; class Gastropoda; order Neogastropoda; family Muricidae; genus Stramonita; species Stramonita haemastoma. The sequence goes on from JASPKP010001392.1 coordinate 18,635, forward strand.
TGTTTTTGTATGAACTTTGAGGTTTGAGTGTTTGTCATCTGTGTGGGTACTTAGTGTTTGTGATTTGAGTCTTTGTTGTCTTTGTCATGTGTTGTTTGGAGGTTTGTGTGTGTGTGGTTTGAGTCCTTGTTGTCTGGTGCTGTCTGGCTTTTTGAATACACTCATGACTACCTGTGTGTTGGTTTGGGTCTTTTTTTATGTCTGTATTTTTAAATGATATAGTCACAGTGAGTCTGTGGTTTGGGCATTTAATTAACCCTTGTTGTGTCTTGTCTTCATGTCTTTGTCACAACTGTCAGTTTCTCCCTCTTTCAGCTGCTATCCATTCCATCCCAGCTGGTGCTAATTATAACAGAAACTGACCACACTGAGACCTGGTAAAAGGAAGAGGATAATTCTAGCACTGGGACCTGGACCCTTGATGGAGTAATGCTGGATTTATGTTCTGTGTTGTGTTCACCAAGTCTGTTTTTTTTGCTTCCTGGCTTGCTTTATTTATTTTATTTGGATTCTGTGAACATCAATTTTTGACCAGTGCTATTTGTATATATGATTTAAAGTTACAGCAGATTTCTCTGTGTGAAATCTGGGCTGCTCTCCCTGGGGAGAGTGTTGTTGTCACAAGCGTTACATGACCCCATTATTTTTTTCTTTTCCTGCCTGCGTGGATGATTGTTCCTTATCAGAGTGGCTTTTCCAAGTAATAGCTTTTAACAGAAAAAGGAGGGAGGGAGGGAGGGTCAGGACTGGACCACAGTCAGTGGGAAGAGGGAAGAATGTTGAAGAATGTAGAGCAGAAAGGAAGTTAGAGGTTTTCGTTCTTGTGGGAGATGGGATAGCCTAGTAGTTAGAATATTGCTATCACAATCTGGTGACCCGGGTTTGAATCTCGTTCAAGGGGATTTTTATCTCAGAGTTAAAATCAGCGTAGACTCCACTCTCCCCAAAAGTCCTTCTGATGAGACCATAAAGCGAGGCCTTGTGTGTGAACGCACGTAGAACATCTTGCGCACATGTTAAAACCTGTTCCGCTTTTCGAAAGACTAGGTCATTGTGTGCTGGTGGGAACAGATGACAAATTTTACAAAATCACATACACATAGGCACTGGATGTAAAAAAGCACAGGAGTGCTTATTCCTTTATCCTCGATATAAAAGAACAAAAATGGAAAATGAATAAAAAAAATTTAAAAAAGGATCACGTTCTGTGAAAGACACGGTGTGTGTTTAGAATTTTGTTCATCTCAGGAGTCTTTCATGCTTATGAAACTGAAGAATGTAGTGACAATAATTATTGTTCAACATGACAGGTAAGGTGAAAGCTGACAGTAGTTTGTAACCCTACAATGTCATTTATTTATTTATT
>JASPKP010001392.1:25000-29234 GCA_030674155.1 Stramonita haemastoma
AGATGTGGGAGATGCTGTTGTTATGAAGCTAAAGCATTATGGATGATGTACTGTGATGTTGGAAATGCGATGTTTGATGTGGACAGTTGTGTAAAGTATTATAGATGGTGTACCATGATGTGGGAAATGTGGTGATTTATGTGGACAGTTGCGGGAGAAGACCACAGACCGGGTGCTGCAGCTGATCATCCAGTTCCTGCCCTCCCTCACCATCACCTTCCTCAACTTCCTCATCCCCGAGATCTTCAACGTCCTGGTCCACTTTGAGGACTACAGGCCCACCAATGAGCTGAAGATCACCCTCCTCAGGTGGGCTGGCACATCTGCTGCTGTAGTAGTAGTAGTAGTTTTCTGAAGTTCTGTCTGTGTTGCTGACTTTCAGGATGGTTGTTGACCTTCTGTCTGTGTTGTTGACTTTCAGGACGGTTGTTGACCTTCTGTCTGTGTTGTTTACTTCAGGACGGTTGTTGACCTTCTGTCTGTGTTGTTTACTTTCAGGACTGTTGTTGACCTTCTGTCTGTGTTGTTGACTTTCAGGACTGTTGTTGACCTTCTGTCTGTGTTGTTGACTTTCAGGACTGTTGTTGACCTTCTGTATGTTGTTGACTTTAGGACGGTTGTTGACCTTCTGTATGTTGTTTAGGACTGTTGTTTTATTTATTTTATTTTATATATTTACTTCATTTTATTCTTTTATATTGAGGATAATAGAATAAGCACTCATGTGCTTTTTTTCATCCAGTCCCCGTGCGTATGCAGTTGTGTTGTTGACCTTCTGTGTGTTGTTGAGGACCATAGTTGACCCCCCTGTTGTTTTAGGACTGTTGTTGACCTTCTTCATGGTTGTTTATTATTTCAGGACCGTCGTCCTGCGCCTGTCCTCGCTGGGAGTGCTGACCTTCACCTTGTACTACACGCTGCTGTGGCCCAAGAACAAGGGGGACTTTTTCTGCGGGGCGGAGGGCATCACCGACAACAAGTGCTGCGGCAACTTCCTGTGGGAGGGGCAGAAAAAGCTGGTGAATGGCACCGTCATCGAATCGGCAAACCGGGCAGTGAGCACTGTGCAGGTATTTTATTTTATTATATTTTATTTTATTATATTTTATTTTATTTTATTTTATTTCATTTTATTTCATTTCATTTCATTTCATTTCATTTCATTTCATTTTTTTTATATTTTATCTTATTTTAAAATTTTAAAAAAATTTTATGTCACAGCAGATTTATCTGCGTGAAATTTGGGGAGAGTGCGTCGCCACAGGTAGAGAGGCAGGGTGGTGTGTGTGGGTGTGTGTGTGTGTGTGTGTGTTTGTGTGTGTGTGTGTGTGTGTGTTTTTACTCATTTATTTATTTATTTTATTTATTTATTCTTTTATATTGAGTATAATGGAATGAGCGCTCATGTGCTGTGTGTGAGTGTGTGTGTGTGTGTGTGTGTGTGTGGTGTGTGTGTGTGTGTGTGTGTTGTGTGGGGGTGTGTGTGGGGGGTGTATGTGTGTGTGTGTGTGTGGGGGGGGGTATGTGTGTGTGTGTGTGTGTGTGTGTGTGTTTGTGTGTGTGTGTGTTTGTGTGGGTGTGTGTGGGTGTGTGTGCGTACTGTGGGTTTTTCTAACTTCTTTGTTTGGGTGGTGTGGTTACTGCTGTTGGTAATGTTTTTATTTTATTTCTTGTCATAATTGGAAAAAACCCAACATAACATGTCCAGGATATTAGCTTTGTCCACCTCATGGGACATCAGTAAGTAGTATACAGTAAACATTTGGTAAGCTTACGCTGAAAAGAAAGTAAAATAAACATTTGGTTTATGTTGAAAATAATGTACAGTAAACATTTGGTAAGCTTATGCTGAAAAGAAAGTAAAGTAAACATTTAGTTTATGTTGAAAATAATGTACAGTAAACATTTGGTAAGCTTATGCTGAAAAGAAAGTAAACATTTAGTGTATGTTGAAAATAATGTACAGTAAACATTTGGTAAGCTTATGCTGAAAAGAAAGTAAAGTAAACATTTAGTTTATGTTGAAAATAATGTACAGTAAACATTTGGTAAGCTTATGCTGAAAAGAAAGTAAAGTAAACATTTAGTTTATGTTAAAAATAATGTACAGTAAACATTTGGTAAGCTTATGCTGAAAAGAAAGTAAAGTAAACATTTAGTTTATGTTAAAAATAATGTGCAGTAAACATTTGGTAAGCTTATGCTGAAAAGAAAGTAAAGTAAACATTTAGTTTATGTTAAAAATAATGTGCAGTAAACATTTGGTAAGCTTATGCTGAAAAGAAAGTAAAGTAAACATTTAGTTTATGTTAAAAATAATGTGCAGTAAACATTTGGTAAGCTTATGCTGAAAAGAAAGTAAAGTAAACATTTAGTTTATGTTAAAAATAATGTACAGTAAACATTTGGTAAGCTTATGCCTTACATTTCCCCTTGGAGATGTAGGGGGCCTTCAGTATAAATATGTGGATTTGTGGCCTAGAGGTAACGCACCTACCTAGAAAGCAAAAAGTCCAGGTTGGTGTGTGCAGTTGTTCGAATCCAGTTTGGGCCCCAAACTTTTTCCCCATCCCCCATCATGACAGGTGGTCTGGGTCCTAGTCTTTTGGATGAGACGATAAACTGAGGTCCCATGTGTTACACATCATTATTCAGGGCACTGTAAAGGACCCACAGCAACAAGAGGGTTGTCCCTGGAAAAATTCTGTAGAGAAAAGCCACTCTGATAGGGAAACAAACACAGTTGCAGACACACACACAAAAAAATATATGTAATGGGTGGCTCTGCACTTGTGGTGACACGCTCTCCTTGGGGAGAGCATGCAGATAAATCTGCTGTGACAGAAAGTGGTATAAAATAAAATAAAAAATGCCTGGTCTTGTTTTTTGTTTGTTTGAAAGAGCAGATGTCTGTTCTTTACAAGGATTCTTTATAGTTTCACAGCACCATGAAATGTTCAATAGCCCCTATGTAGGGGACAGACATTTCTTTATTGATTATTTTTGGGAAATGTCTTGACTGTCAATTCAGCAATATTTGGTGTATGGTTGTGTGGGGGTGTGTGTGTGTGTTTTATTTTATTTTATTCTTTTTTTATCAAGGATTTAAAGGGAAAAAGCACTTTTGTGCTTTTTTACATCCAGTCCCCGTGTGAATGGGAGGGTTTTTTTTAAATTATGTCATTTGTTTTCCCCCCGGACACGATTTGGGCCCGCTCTTACGAAAAGGGAGAAAAAGGATTTAACATGTGTGCAAGATGTTCTGCATGCGGGGCCGCACACGGGGGGCCCTTTGGGTTTTCAGTTCTCCAAAGGACTTTTGGGGGGAGTGGAGTCAGCCTGAAATTAACTTTAATGGTGTGTGTGTGTTTGTGGGGTTTTGGTTTTTGGGGGTGTGTGTGGGGTTTTTTTGTGTGTGTGTGTGGGGTGTGTGCATTTCTTGTGCATGCATGGTGTGTGTGTTGCGGTGTGCAGTGTTTGGGAGACCTATGTAGGCCAGCCCGTTCTACAAACTGGCTCTGGTGGACTTCGCGGTCTTATCGTCTCACCTTCTTTGGGCGAGTTTCCAAGCAGGTCAGTGTGTCTTGTACACACAGGTTGTGATTGTGTCTGCTTTTTCAGCATGATTTGTAGAACAGTGTATCAAAAAATACAATCAGAAGACTTTATTGTCATTAAGTCAGAAAAGAGACTTGTTTGACACCCAAAAAATTAGCATGAAAACTGCGGAAATTTCATTGCCCAGTAGAGGTTTAGGGGCACTTCCTTATTTCTTTAAATTAGAGGTGTCAGGTTTTCTCATGGGGGAGTACTTTTTTTATGTCGTGCGTCGACTTCTCATTGCAGCATGACATCCAGGATGCTTTTTTTGGGGAGAACTTGGGCACTTGTTTCGTGGCACCCAATTAAGAATGTTCCCCTTCCAGTGTGTGCTTGTGTTTCCGTATGCCAATGGCTTTTTTCCTTTCTCTCTTGTTGGCCAAAGGGGGGAATCTTGTTGCTGTGGTTTCATTTAGATTCACTTATGTTCCCTTGTAAAAGTGGCTTATGGTTTATCATGCCTGAAAAACTAGCACCTAGACCACTACTGAAGTTTTGTAGTTGGTGGAGAAACTAGCCAAACCCAAAACCCCCTGCTTTATGTCTAGTGGTGGAGAAACTAGTACCCCAGACCACTTTCCCGAATGTGTTTGTTGGTGGGAGAAGCTAGCACCTAGACCTCTGCTTATGTCTA
>JASPKP010001393.1:0-2500 GCA_030674155.1 Stramonita haemastoma
CCATCTGTCCTCATCATTTTCTCATGTTTGATCCTTAGTTGTTGCGCTGTCGTTTGTTTGCTTTGTTTGTTTGTGCTTTTTTTGTTTGTTTGTTTGTTTTTGTTGTTGTTGTTGTAGTTGTTTTTTATATTCAAATCGAAATCGTCATTGAGTCTCGCTTCTTGTTTTCGTTTCTGGGTGAGTGCCTTTTTATAACATTGCCTTAATACTGTATCTCTGTTTTTGTTTCTCGCCCTGTTGTTTGATGCTTGGTATGGCTTTTTTTGCTCTTGGTGTTTGAACCTTTGTAGTTGTTGTTTTGGTTGGGGCTGTCTTTTTATCATGATGTTGTCCCTGGGGGGAGCGGGGACTGGATGTGAAAGAGGCACACGAGTGCTTGTCTGTTGTCCTCGAGTGAAGGAATTTTGCCTTGCCTTGCCTTGCCTTGCCTTGCCTTGCCTCTCTCTCTCTCTCTCTCTCTCTCTCTCTCTCTCTCTCTCTCTCTCTCTCTCTCTCTCTCTCTCTCTCTCTCTCTCTCTCTCTCTCTCCTCTCTCTCTCTCTCTCTCTTGAAACATCTAGGATGTTTTATGTAACTTTTTTTTTTTAATTTTATTTTATTTACATTTTTATTGATAGTATCTCTACCCCTCCTCCCCTCCAATAAGGATATTAGTTAAATTTCCCCCCCCCCCCCCCCCCCCCCCCCCCCCTTTTATCCAATTGTATGATTTATGTCACATGTATAACTTTTGACAGATTGTGGTGGATTGATGTTTTCAGTTGTTTATTTATCTAGTTTTCTTGTTTGCTCCTTACCTATTAACACTTTTCTATTCTTCCATATTACCTATTAACACTTTTCTATTCTTCCATTCTTGTCATTGCGTCAGTCTGAAGAAGACAGAGGTTCTCTACCAGCCCGCACCTCAGGTAGCGTACCACCCACCTCACATTACAATTGGTGAGACAGAACTGAAGACAGTCCAGCAGTTTACCTACCTGGGATGCACAATCTCCTCTGACGCAAAGATTGATAAAGATGTAGACAACAGACTGGCAAAGGCAAACGGTGCTTTTGGCAGACTCTACCACCGTGTCTGGAAAAACAAACACCTGAAGAAAGACACCAAGATCAGTGTCTACAGAGCCGTGGTACTGACCACCCTCCTGTACGGCTCTGAGTCATGGGTCACATACAGACACCACCTGCGAATTCTGGAACGCTTCCACCAACGCTGTCTCCGCTCCATCCTCGACATCCACTGGAGCGACTTCACCACGAATGCTGAGGTGCTGGAGCAAGCAGGGATCACCAGCATTGAGGCCATGTTGCTGAAAACGCAGCTACGCTGGGCAGGGCATGTCTCTAGAATGGAGGACCATCGCCTACCGAAGATGGTTCTCTACGGTGAACTTTCCACCGGACACCGCTACAGAGGCGCACCAAAGAAGAGATTTAAAGACTCTCTGAAGAAATCTCTGTCAGCCTGTCTCATAGACCATAACCAGTGGTCAGTCCTTGCTGCTGACCGGCAGGCCTGGCGACACACTGTGCATCAGTCGGTCTCCTCCTTTGAGGACAATCGCAGAGCGGCCCTTGAGGAGAGGCGAATGAGGAGGAAGAACCGCGTCCGCTCTACATCAACCCCAGAATCGACTTTCCCCTGCAGCCGCTGCGGCCGGGTTTGTTTGTCACGCATTGGACTGAACAGCCACCAGCGAGCCTGCACCAGACGTGGACAGTGCCCTTAATCTTCGTTCGCGAAGCCAAGCCATGAAGATTCTTCCATAATCAAAATATTTTTATTGTGACTTCAGATTTTTGTCTTCTGATTGAGTGCATTTTTTATTACCTTATCATATATAGTGTCCTTATTCTTGTGTGTTGTTTGGTACTGCGTAAAGCTTTATTGTTTAGTATCTTTTCAACTTGATGTATCCCTGAAAAGGGCGGGGACTGGATGTAAAAAAGCACATGAGTGCTTATCTATTATCCTCGAATAAAAGACTTTGCCTTGCCTTGCCTTGCCTTGCTGCCTTCTCTCTCTCTCTCTCTCCTTCTCTCTCTCTCTTCCTCTCTTCTCTCTCTCTCTCTCTCTCTCTCTCTCTCTCTCTCTCTCTCTCTCTCTCTCTCTCTGATAGATGGTGGTGTATTGATGTCTTCAGTCATTAAACCTCATCATATTCTCATGTTTGCTGTTTAATTACTGCGCTTTTTTTGTTTTGTTTTGTTTTGTTTTTTGTTTGGGTTTTTTTGTTTGTTTTCCTTTATTCAAATCAAAATTATCATTGATTCTTACTTCTTATTTTCGCTTCTGAATGAGTGACTTCTTATAACATTACCTTAATATTGTATCTCTGTGTTATTTCTTGCCTGTTGTTTGATACTTGGTATGGTTCCTTACTTTTGGTATTTGGATCATTATAATTGTTGTTGTGTAGTTGTGGCTTTTAGTTTTTTTTATCTTAATGTTATCCCTGAAAAGGGCGGGGACTGGATGTAAAAAAGCACACGAGTGC
>JASPKP010001393.1:12500-15000 GCA_030674155.1 Stramonita haemastoma
CAATACACTGAGGTCCTGTGCGCGCGCAACGTAACATCTAGTGTACGTAAAAGAATCCACGGCAACAACAGAGTTGGCAAAATTCTGTGTGTATGTGTGTGTGTGTGTGTGTGTGTGTGTGTGTGTGTGTGTGTGTGTGTGTGTGTGTGTGGTGTGTGTGTCCGTGTGTGTGCTTAAATGCGTGCGTGCGTGCATCTATGCGAGCGTGCATGCGTGCATGCGTGTGTGTGTGCGTGTGTGTGTGTGTGTGTGTGTTTGGGGGGGGGGGGGGGGTGTGCGCGTGTGCTTACCCGCGCGTGTGCGCGCGTGATCTTTACCGAGACTTATTCTTACCTGTTGAACTGCATCATTCGCAAATCTCTGGGATAAGGTGAACGCCCAGGTAAACTGAAGATATGAAAAAAAAAGAAAGAAAGAAATTGACGAATTACGATTTATCCATAATTTGATCATGAGGAAGTAATGAGCTATAGAATAAACACGTGACACACACAGACACACAGACATATAGACACACACACACATGCACGCGCGCGCGCGCGCGGACACACACACACACACACACACACACACACACACACACACACACACACACACACACACACACACACACGACTGTTGGTGATGTTTTGATAGTTCTTTAGATTGACAGTCTAGTGATTCTGTTCCAGGTATTAGATAAGTGTGTGGGCATGTACGCGTGCATGCGTGCGTGTTGTGATATATGTGTGTGTGTGTGTGTGTGTGTGTGTGTGTGTGTGTGTGTGTGTGTGTGTGTGTGTGTGTGTGTGGTGCGCGCGCGCGCGCGTGTGTGTGACTGTGTGTGTGTGTCTGTGTCTGTGTCTGTGTCTGTGTCTGTGTGTTGGTTCGAATCCAGGTCAAGTGTGTGTGTGGGGGGGGGGGGGGGGGTGCGTGCATGCGCGCGCGCGCGCGAGCGAGCGTGCTACTTTTTAGTTACATTTCATTATGAATCACACTGAAACAGTCAAAACCAGCCACTTCATACGTCTTTTTTTAGGAGGAAGGCAGATGTATTAGTTTCATGTGAAAAAGGTATGAGTCGACTATACGGAACGGATGACATGATTTACAAAACTGCATACACACGGGGACTGGACGTAAAAAAAAAGCGCATGAGGTCTTATTCCATTAACCTCGATACAAAAGTATAAATCAATAAATGAATAAATAATAGATAAAATATACCACGGTTCTGCATGAAATAACCCAACATGTGGGCATATATTATGTGCATACTTAATTTCTTTGAAAGTGATTATCTGAATATCAACCATTTTCACATGATGGCACCCTAAATCCTTGCTTTTTTTTTTACACACGCACACATACACCCCACGCGCGCGCACACGCATGCACACACACACACACGCACAGGCACGCACAGGCACGCACGCACGCACGCACGCACGCATGCACACACACACGCACGCACACACACACGCACGCACACACACACACATCCCCCCTCCCCCCCCCCCCCCCCCCCACACACACACACAAACACACACAGAGGCTGTTTTTACACCCACAACACGATTTAACGCAGCCATACCATATTCTGAGTATGTTTTCAATCCTCCAATCATCATCATCATCATCATCATCATCATCATCATCATCATCATCATCATCACCACCACCACCACCACCATAACAATAACGGTAAAAGGGGAGGGATAGCTCAGTGGTCAGAGCACTCGGGCTTTCCCCGAAGTCAAAGTTAAGCAGCACTGAGTGTGGTTACCAGTTGGATGGGTGACCGTTTGTTTTGTGCGCCTTGGCTTCAGTACAGTCTCCCCAGTTCATCCAGCTGTCAATGGGTACCTGTCCTCTTTAAGGACAGGGAAGGTAAAGCAGCGAGGGAGAGGAGATGGGCACCGCCCTCAACATGCTGGCCCCCTAGAGAAGCTGAGGTCTCTGATGCCTCGCTCCCCTACGACCACAAAGGTTATGGGACCCATTTACCTTTACCTTACTACAAACAAAACTTTGTTTGTTGTTAGTTGTTTGTCTGTCGTGTTTGATGATGACCTCCAAAACAGCAGAGGAGGCAGCTGCTGTTTCGGAAACTGGGCAGAAATTTGATTATAGTGGAGATACCTTGCCCACAGCAGCACATCCCCACTCTCTCGGTCAAGAGGGCATAAGGACAGTCAGTGTTGGAGACGTTCTCCAAAGACCAACTAGCCCCCAGGGCTGCAGCACATAAGGACTGTGCAAGTCAAGCCTCCTAGTCAGAGAGTCATAGTCGATCACTAAAGACTAAGCTGTAAAGTGGAATTCCATGAGTGGGAAAGAAAGCCACTGATCATACAGCCTCTCACTTTGCTGTTGCCCCCAGCGTCAGTGGTTTTAATCAAGAACTGCTTATTTATTCATTTATTTTATTCTTCTGATGTTGACTCCAGGGAAAAAATCCCCTCCAACGGGAATCAAACTGGGGTCGTCAAATTGCCAGCGCAATGTTCTGACCGCTAGG
>JASPKP010001394.1:0-2500 GCA_030674155.1 Stramonita haemastoma
TCTGCAGAAGCATATACAGTCACTGGCGTGTCTCTGCCTGATCAGCACACACTGCAAAGTTTGGTATTTTCTTCTTTTGGCCACCGTTATAAACGTCTGTAGCTAACATGTCGTTTGTCTTGGATAGCAGCAGTACAGTTGGGAATGTATTAAATGGTGACTATCATGATGGTGATTGTTGGATATTTTTTACATTATGCTTGGTATTTTTTTTATGTAATAGAATGTTCTTTCTATCTCCTTTCATAGGCCATACAGCTTGGTTTGTAAGGTTATCTCCATGGGCCCCACAATCTTCCTCGGGTCATTGTATAGCGTGCATCTATGAAAGATTTGTTTGTCAGTCTGGTTTTCTGAACGACAGGCACACAGGGAACAGGAATGAGCATCAGCTTCGTAGACATGTGGTGATTTAGTCTGTTGTTCCCAGTGTGCAGTCTTAGAATGATGACCCGTTTTTCTCTTCCAAGATAGTGTTTGTGTTGATGGTGTTGTTATAGTTGTTGTTGTTGTAGTTGTCGCTGATCATGTTCTTGTTACAATTTGCTGCTGTAGAAAGACAGTCCTCCAAGAGCCTGTGCTGAACACAGCAGACAGGGACAATGGACATGAACTGGCATCAACACAGTACACCTCAGCTGACTGAACACAGCAGACAGGGACAATGGACATGAACTGGCATCAACACAGTACACCTCAGCTGACTGAGGGAAGGGCATGAGCATGTCAGTACTTTGTCTGCTGTTTTATTAAAAGGGATTCGGCCTTGGATAAAATGCCTTTGTTTTTTATGTATATGGTTTGTTTGCTTGTCTTTGCATCAATGTCTTGTCACCATCCAGTCTTTGTTATTAAAAAAAACCTCTTTGAAGTACTCTCCTAAAATTAACAGTTGCTCCATTTTTTCTGTGCACAAGCAAGTCCTTTTCACCTGCAATAACCCTTCATTTTACTTTTAACTGTACGTGAATATTCTTCTAATTGTAGTGCAATGATATCATGAAGCTGATTGTTCCTCGTGCACACAGTACTGTGTGAAGTGACATACACTGAGTAATCAGTGAGCAGACTGTTCAGCACTGAACTATTTCCTGAATGTGTCAGTGCCAACAGTCTCTCTCAACTGGCAGACTCTGGAAACTCCTAGAGAATCTGACTTTCCTTGTCTGTTGCACCATTTAATTTGGTTCCATGGATTTGTGAGTAGACTGTTCCCTGGTGCACAGAGCACTGTAAGTCAGTAGTGAGTAGATTGTACAGCACTGAGAGAGAGAGAGACAGAAAGACAGACAGAGACAGAGAGACACAGAGAGAGAGACTTCAGACTTCAGGCATTTACTGTACATTGGTCTTAGACCAGAGAGAGAGAGAGAGAGAGAGAGAGAGAGAGAGAGAGAGAGAGAGAGAGAGAGAGAGAGAGAGAGAGAGAGAGAGAGAGAGAGAGAGAGAGAGAGAGAGAAATGACAATGACAAAAGATTTATTGTGTTAGGTTTTTAAACCATTCACAAAAGGGTAGTTGGGGAAAAGGACCGAAATCGAAAAGTACATCAGCAAAATTGAGAACTGTACAATATCAACGCTTCGCGATTGGAAGCCAAAACGCGGAATTGTTTATACATGGTCACACATGTGTGTGAATGTCACGGGTTATAACGATGTCGAAGCAGGATCCGAGGAGCTGTCACAGAGCGGCATTAGCGGTGTGGTTGTACTGCTGGCTGGTCACTGGACGTGTCGGGAAGTTTTCCGTCTTCAGCTGCTTTCAGAATTGACTCCAAGCCCCTGTCCATCGTGTTTTCAAATTTTTGTAAACGTTCCATTATCCTCCTACAGTCCTCGCCGGACACAGTGTCGCTGTTCCGCGCTTGCTCGATCGCATTGGCACTTTCGGTACTGAATGGTTTTTTGTTGTTCTCTGTCTCGTTTTCTGCAAAGTCGTGCCCTGTCAGTGTCATAGGAGACATTGCTGGAGTATCGCTACATACTGTCATGACATCTTCACTTTCGTTATCTCTGTCATAGTCAGAATCGTCACTCCAGTCCTTTAGCACCAAGTCACATGGCTGCACTGTCACTGACACAGGATCAACAACAGGCAAGCTTGATGGAGACGAGCTGGCTGGCCGTGTTGCACGTGACAATTTAACAGCACACCTGGGAGTGCCAGTGGGCGTGTCATCTATGGCCGTGTCCATAGCAGTTTCATTCTCTGCATTATAAAATAAGCTAGGAGGTTTCGGCAAAAACAAACCTGAAGGGGAGACAGAATGTGCTGTTGCTTTTTCATTAAACTGGCCTTGTGTGTCTCCACTCTCAATTTGTCCCTGGCAATTTGCGCTGCCCCTTTCTTGCGGTACACGACACTGTCACTGTGGCTGTGTGTTGCTTGATGTTGGTGGGCTGGTGACAGGCGCAACACAATAACAGTCTGATGTTCTCGGCCGTCAATTTTGAAGGATGTTAAGGCCATTTCCTGCAGAAATGTATTTAGTACTGTTT
>JASPKP010001394.1:7500-10000 GCA_030674155.1 Stramonita haemastoma
ATCTTCTTTTGTCTTTTGTGTCATTCATTTTTGTCTTGTAGATTTATAAGTAAACTATCTCTCTCGGACAGGGAACAAACAGATGGAAGGAATTGAACAATGGATAAAATGCATTTCTATTTAGCAGTTAAGCCATATACTGCTGCTGCAGTGGCCTAAGGAACAATAACATTCGTGACACATTTACAATGATAATGGCTGGGTAATTATATGTATGATGGGGTATTTAAAACAAACCTTTATTGTCTGTATCTGAATGTTGATAACAGTTTTTCCTGTGTCCAGTCTGCATCCAGGTCCCAAAGAAATTGTCATTCTCGTTCAGCACGTGCCACTGTCTCTGTGTGTTGTGTGTCAGGACGCTGCTTCCCTTTGCCAAGTCTGGCAAATCTGAGACGTTCTTCTGGCGACATGTTTTCCTCTTCTTGTTTTTGATGTAGCAGTACATGCCTTCTGATTCTTTGCCAGTATCCAGGTTGCTAGAGTATTGTTTGATGTACCAGAACATGCCTTCTGATTCTTTGCCAGTATTCAGGTTGCTAGAGTATTGTTTGATGTACCAGTACATGCATTCTGATTCTTTGCCAGTATCCAGGTTGCTAGAGTATTCCAGGGCAATGTCATCTGATTCACACATCAGAATATATATTTTGATTGCCTGAGCCTTGTTTTACAATTTTTTAAAACCCATTTGCATATCTCACTGTCCTGCAATTGATGCTGTACACGCTTGTCTGTCAGAGAGGACATGTATTCTTTCACAGTACCAGTAACAGAACCTTCAGCTGTGCAGTCAGTGGTCTGTTCTTCATGCACTTAGACACCTCAGAAACAGACACTGTAGCTGATTTATTATGTGGTTTGACTTCAATCCCTCGGGTCCATGAAGTCATGGTTCAATTTTAGGTGGTATCTGTTGAATTAAGAAGGGATTTTTACCATCTCCCAGGTCAACTTAAAGTGCTAATGCAAGGACTTTAACTTCCTCTTTGTATATACAGATGCAAAACAATCCAATTATATCGCGCACGTTAAAGATCCTGTAGTTCATTTAAGCCTTTGGTGGGTTATGAAACAGGAAAAATACCAAGCAAACATCCCCGAAGTGGGAATATGGCAATGGTCATTGTGGGTAAAAAGCAGTTGCATGAGCAAAATCTCATCATTGGTGAACCCCAGAGTTCCAGAAGAGGAACAAAATCACAAATCCACCAAAGAAACCACATTGCTGTGCTGTGTGTTGCTGGTTCACCTGGCAGACCCAGTGACTCTGGTGTGGCTGACACACTTGATGCACTGTTGACACACAGCTCTGTGTACGTGTGTGTTTGACTTGCTTCTCTCTCCGCTCTGTGTTTGACTTGCTTCTCTCTCCACTCTGTGTTTGACTTGCTTCTCTCTCCGCTCTGTGTTTGACTTGCTTCTCTCTCCACTCTGTGTTTGACTTGCTTCTCTCTCCACTCTGTGTTTGACTTGCTTCTCTCTCCACTCTGTGTTTGACTTGCTTCTCTCTCCACTCTGTGTTTGACTTGCTTCTCTCTCCACTCTGTGTTTGACTTGCTTCTCTCTCCGCTCTGTGTTTGACTTGCTTCTCTCTCCGCTCTGTGTTTGACTTGCTTCTCTCTCCACTCTGTGTTTGACTTGCTTCTCTCTCCGCTCTGTGTTTGACTTGCTTCTCTCTCCGCTCTGTGTTTGACTTGCTTCTCTCTCCACTCTGTGTTTGACTTGCTTCTCTATCCACTCTGTGTTTGACTTGCTTCTCTCTCCACCCTGTGTTTGACTTGCTTCTCTCTCCACTCTGTCTGGATGCTGGAAGCTATTGTCAGCCAAGAACGGCGCTTTCAAGACACCCTCATGGTCACACTGACCACTTGCCTGTCTTTCTGTCTTTCTGCTGCCTGCTTCTTTGCGTGGTGTGACAGATTGTGCATGGTGGCCTTTTGTGATGATGCTGAGTGGTGAGTTGGGGTTCAGCAGCAGGTCTGTCCTGTCTGCTGACATGGACTTGTCAGCTGGTGTCAGTCTGAAGACATGGACTTGTCAGCTGGTTTCAGTCTGAAGACATGGACTTGTCAGCTGGTTTCAGTATGAAGACATGGACTTGTCAGCTGGTTTCAGTCTGAAGACATGGACTTGTCAGCTGGTTTCAGTCTGAAGACATGGACTTGTCAGCTGGTTTCAATCTGAAGACATGGACTTGTCAGCTGGTTTCAGTCTGAAGACATGGACTTGTCAGCTGGTTTCAGTCTGAAGACATGGACTTGTCAGCTGGTTTCAGTCTGAAGACATTGAAACACAGCGCTTGTGCTCTATCCTGCAATTTTCCAACTCCATACGACATTGGTGATTGACAGGGTGGTGAAGGTTGTCACTACAAATACTGTAAGATCAGTAACTGACATTTTGAAGCTTAAATATAGGTTGCTGAGAGAGAGGAGAGAGAGAGAGAGAGAGAGAGAGAGAGAGAGAGAGAGAGAGAGAGAGAGAGAGAGAGAGAGAG
>JASPKP010001394.1:17500-29232 GCA_030674155.1 Stramonita haemastoma
ATGGCTTGACCGATTCTGATTCTCACTTCCTCGTTAGTAATGTGGTCTTTGTAAGAGATGCCAAAGAGTCTGCGAAAGCATCTCATCTCTGTGGCCTGTATTCTCCTCTCCAGATCTGCTGTGAGGGTCCATGACTTACAAGCATACAGGAATATTGAGATGACCAGAGTGCGCATCAGCCTGATCTTTGAGCTGAGCGAGATGTTCCTGTTCTTCCAAATGGTCTTCCATTTTGTCAGTGCTGCAACTGTCTGTGCCATCCTTGCCAGTATTTCAGGCTTGGATCCCTTGTCTGTTACAATTGCTCCCAGATATTTGAAGCTTTGTACCGTTTCCAAATTCTTACCACCGACCCTGATGTTGGTGTTGATGCCATTGATGTTGTTGGTCATCAGCTTGATTTTCTGCGCACTGATCTCTCTGCCCTAGGCTGTTGAAGTCTTGTCGAGGCGTTACACTAACCTAACTAACTCTTCTTCTTTCCATGCCAGTCCATCGATGTCATCAGCAAAACGCAAGTTGGTAATTGTTCTGCCTCCAATGCTGACTGTTCCTTCATGATCTTCCAGTGCATCGAGGAGATTTTTCTCCTGGAGTTAACATCAGTGCTGACTCCACTCTCCCCACAAGTCCTTCGGATGAGACAATGATGATCAGGTGTCACAGGTTCAAACTGCCAACCCCAAGATAAAACAGGTTCACAGCCAGGGACCCCAACCTTCTGAACAAGTGGAATCAAATTAGAAATATCTTTTCTACATCCTCGTCATCCTTACGTTTATTCTTTTACAAAATGATTTCCTTTTCAAAGAGACCCTAATAGTTCGTTTAATTCATCTTTTCTATCCACATTAGTATCGTACCTTCCTTTTTCCATGGATGCTTCTTTTCAAGATCTAGTTACAACACCTGTACTTTCTTTAATAATATATCTTTTCCGAAACACACAAAATTAATTCATCCTCTTCCAAATGTCAGTATATTTACTGTTACATTTATTTACATCAAGAGATGCACGCACACTTCATCTCCAAATTATTATATTATATCCGACTTAGAAAATTTAGTGTTCAAATTTTTGCAAACATATAATTTAAGTAAAACAAATTATAACAACGAATTCTTAAAGAAACAATGGAAAACCTTCACCGCTAAATCATTCACAGATCAATACCAGGTTGTATCTATGAAAAACAAAAAAAAATGAGCTACACATTAAATTCCACATCTCCAACTATCCTCTCAAGAAATATACCCTAAGCACAGAAACTAGCCTGTTTCCGGAAAACAGCTGGGAAAGAGTCACAACAGGACTCTAGGGGGAACGGATAGCCTAGTTGTCAGAACATAGCGCTCGCAATTTGACGACCTGGGTTCGATTCCGGTTGAGGAGGTTTTTCTCCTGGAGTTAACATCAGTGCTGACTCCACTCTCCCCAAAAGTCCTTCGGATGAGATTATAAACCGAGGCCCCGTGTGCGAACGCACGCAGAACATCTTGCGCACACGTTAAATCCTGTTCCGCTTTTCGTAAGAATAGGCCATCGTGTGCCGGTGGGAACAGAGGCCAAGATTTACAAACTGCATACACACGGGGACTGGACGTGAAAAAGCACAAGAGTGCTTATCCCATTATCCTCGATATAAAAGAATAAAATAAAAAATAAAAATAAAAAAAATAGTCGACCAACTCCATGCATCTGACAAAAACCAAGTCCTGGCTTTACGAAGATACCTTCAGAGTTCACCCATGAACCCTTGCAGCACTGAATGTACCTTCTGCAGGCATAAAACAAAATGCACAAGAAAACCAATGTGTTTGTATCTGGTTGTATGTGACATCTCTTCGTATGCATGTGTTGATTGTCGTAGCATGTGATTTGCATCAACATGTCATCTAGATGACAGTATGCAAAACAATCCACTTGACTTAAACTCATTATCATTTTGTTTTGGTTTGTGCCTCTTCTTCTGTGACGTCCCCATACTGCTGTTCCCACGCCGCTCATTTCAATCTCCACGCCACAGCCATACCCAGATTCGTTGTGTCTTATCCTCGAGATCGGCAGTCCACAGGGAGCACATCAATATTAGTCCACCGTGGGGCCACCAGCGAGAGGGGCCCTGCACTGCTGCTGGGTTACTTTGATGGTGTTCAGTGGTGCCTGTTCTGAGCTAGGCTAACATACGCAGGACACCACCTACTAAGACCCCTACTAACGACAGTATTAGCTCAGTCGCGGAGCCAGACTGAGTGAGTCACCCACCCGAGGTGGCTACCACCACAACGTACCTCCCACGACCATCTCCCCACGAACCTCCAACTCCAAAGGCTTTGACACAAACTCACCACGGGCACAGAAGTGTATGGGGAAACCGAATCTGAGGTCACCATGATACCAGAGCAACAGGAGCCACCGAATCAGAGGCAAATTTTATTATTGCATGATAATCAATGGTGATGGGGATGATGTAATGCTGTTGCTGTGAAAGTGCATCCGCTTTGAGACTACTTGACAGGGTTGTACGCTACGCTTACTGTCATAATATATCCCAGCGTCAACCGAGCCGAAAGATACAGACACCTGCAGTGTTGGTCAGGTAATCAGAGCAACACTCTCAAATTCGCATCCGTAAAGTGGATGAAGCTCGACTGTGTGGTCCCAGTCTCCCCACTGAGCCCACAGCACACACACTCTGGGTAAGAGTCGGCCAAAGTCCGAAAAATCCCTATGACTCTTATGGGAATCGAACCCGCGACCTTCCAGTCCAAAATCAAAGGCGCTAACCACTGCGCCATGGCGGCTGGTGCTCATTATCACATTGTTATTGGGAGAGGAGTAGAAACAATCAGAGCTCGTCATAAATTCCTAAACAAAAGTGAGTGACATACAATCAGATTACTCTCAAACTCTTAATTGCAAAAGAAGGAGCATATAACTAAATGATCTTTGATATTTTTGAAAAAAGAAAATTTCAGCAATGCACATTTTTAAAAGGCAATACTACTTTTCTCAAGGAACCAGGAAACACCAGGCTACTTTTGTCAACAAAGAGAGTGCTTCTACCAGCAATAACAGCAACAATAAATGCAACAACAACGACTGCAACAACAACCAAACCTGTGACTGATGTTGCTACAAGTGATTGCACTTCAGAGCAAAGTGAAGTGCTGCTGACTCAGAGCTGACAACTCTGTCTGACTGAAGACACACTGTGTGGTCCTTATATAGGTTTCAGCTTAGTCATTACTGCCCAGTATTGACGGCCATTAATTTTGAACACATCACAACTGTCATCATGTCAATAGTCTGTCTGTCTGTCTGCATGCACTCCGCTTCTCTCTCCACTCTGTGTTTGACTTGCTTCTCTCTCCACTCTGTGTTTGACTTGCTTCTCTCTCCACTCTGTGTTTGACTTGCTTCTCTCTCCACTCTGTCTGGATGCTGGAAGCTATTGTCAGCCAAGAACGGCGCTTTCAAGACACCCTCCTGGTCACACTGACCACTTGCCTGTCTGTCTGTCTTTCTGCTGCCTGCTTCTTTGCATGGTGTAACAGATTGTGCATGGTGGCCTTTTGTGATGATGCTGAGTGGTGAGTTGAGATTCAGCACTAGGTCTGTCCTGTCTGCTGACATGGACTTGTCAGCTGGTTTGAGTCTGAAGACATGGACTTGTCAGATGGTTTCAGTCTGAAGACATGGACTTGTCAGCTGGTGTCAGTCTGAAGACATGGACTTGTCAGCTGGTTTCAGTCTGCTGACATGGACTTGTCAGGTGGTTTCAGTCTGAAGACATGGACTTGTCACCTGGTGTCAGTCTGCTGACATGGACTTGTCAGCTGGTTTCAGTCTGAAGACATGGACTTGTCAGCTGGTTTCAGTCTGATGACATGGACTTGTCAGCTGGTTTCAGTCTGAAGACATGGACTTGTCAGCTGGTTTCAGTCTGCTGACATGGACTTGTCAGCTGGTTTGAGTCTGAAGACATGGACTTGTCAGCTATTTTCAGTCTGCTGACATGGACTTGTCAGCTGGTGTCGGCCTGCTGACATGGACTTGTCAGCTGGTTTCAGTCTGAAGAAATTGACTTGTCAGCTGGTTTTAGTCTGATGACATGGACTTGTCAGCTGGTTTCAGTCTGAAGACATGGACTTGTCAGCTGGTTTCAGTCTGAAGACATGGACTTGTCAGCTGGTTTCAGTCTGCTGACATGGACTTGTCAGCTGGTTTCAGTCTGAAGACATGGACTTGTCAGCTGGTTTCAGGCTGAAGAAATGGACTTGTCAGCTGGTTTCAGTCTGAAGACATTGAAACACAACGCTGCTGCTGTGTCCTGTGACTTTCCAATTTCATACCACATTGGTGATTGACAGGGTGGTGAATGTTGTTAATACAAATACTGCAAGATCAGTAACTGACGTTTTGAAGAATAATTATACATTATTTGGCAAACCCACTTAAATCCAGAGAGAGAGAGAGAGAGAGAGAGAGAGAGAGAGAGAGGGAGAGAGAGAGAGAGAGAGAGAGAGAGAGAGAGAGAGAGAGAGAGAGAGAGAGAGAGAGAGAGAGAGAGAGAGAGATTGGGAGAGAGAGAGAGAGAGAGAGAGAGAGAGAGAGAGAGAGAGAGAGAGAGAGAGAGAGAGAGAGAGAGAGAGAGAGAGAGAGAGAGAGAGAGAGAGAGATTTCGGTATTTGCAAATATTTTTTTATCAATTTGTCTGCATGCAACACAGTTCTGTACAAATTTTGTTTGCTTTTGACTGCCAGTATATAGATTGAATTATGACTAGGTACCACCACTGAAGCCGACCAGTCACCGCGCTGGTTCCCACCCCAGCTGCTGAAGGCCAGCATTAGCGCGCTCTCAGTCAGTAGGCCTATAGCAATAGCGCATGCGCTAACCGCCCCGAAGCCGTCATCTATCTCCGCGTAGCTTATACAGTCTCTGACTACAACACAGTATCCAAATATTGGCACAGAAACACGCACGCACGCACGCGCACATGCACACAGGCGCACATGCACGCACGCACGCACGCGCACATGCACGCACGCACGCACGCACACATACACACACACACACACACACACACACACACACACACACACACACACACACAAACACAGACACACACACACACACACAAACAAACACACACACACACACACACACACACACACACACACACTTGCACTCACACCCGCACCCACACATACACACACGCACGCACGCACGCACGCACACACACACACACACACACACACACACACACACACACACACACACACACACACACACACACACACACACACACACACACACAAACTCTGACTGCTTCTATGTTTCTAAAGAATTTTTTCTATTCTTTTGATTTAATTTTGAGAAATTTGCATCTGTAGAGGTGACATTTTTCAAAACATGTTTCTCTCATACGCTTCAAGTCCAAACACAGGATGAAGTGAGCATGACTGAGGTGTGGTCAGCTCACAGACATCTCCTGTCAGTGATGAGCACCACGCCGTCGTCTGTTCCTCCCACAACACATGATCTTGATGAACTCCTCTCTGAACCTCCTCCCGGTCAGACAGTACAGGTAGAAATTGATGGCAGTATTGGTATCACTGAGAATATTACACACAATACCAAAGAAAAACCTGAAAGCTGCTTCATAGCCTGCTAGTGTATTTTCATAAAGTATTTGAAAATAAGAAAAGATCATATTCATGGAACCTGGAAGAGTCAATACCAGAAAAGTCACAGACACCACAACCACAGTCACTGTCACAGACCTGGCTGCTTTTTCACGAGCTTGAACTTGTTCAGCATCTCCGTGGCTGAGGACTTTGCCGGCTGCTTTGACTGACTGATTGAGTTTCCAGATAAGAACAGTGTTTGACACAGCCATGATGATGAAGGGAAAGAGACTGTAAAATGCAAAGTCAATGTAAACAAATATGTTTAAAACAAAATACATATAGATGCTGTCAGCAGTTAGTAGCCTACACCTACAGTTGTTACCTAGAGAATCACAAGATAACTGCAGTCCATAAAGATTATGTGAATACACAAGGGCGAAGAACACAACGATTCCCAATATCAACAAACGAACTCTTTGGCGTGTGCACAGTACGTTGACACGATGTGGCCACACAACAGACAGTGCTCTGTGTACTGTCATACAGACCAGAAACCAAGCACTAGTGACCATGGCCCCCGTGTACAGCCAGGTGGTAACTCTACAGAACACAGTGTTTAGGGCATACGGTTTTACACCAAAAACAAATTTAATCAATTCCAGCAGTGGTATCATCAGAAAGTATATCAAGTCAGAAGCAGCCAGAGCAATGAAGTAGAGGTTGATGGTGGCGTCACCTGACTTCATCCGTTGCATGATGACGATGGTCATGATGTTTCCAAACAATCCAAACACAAGGATGAAAGAATACACATAGGGCACCAAATCTACTGCAATGATGTAGATAGCATAGTGTGTATAATACTTCTCAGTAGTGGGTACAGGACTGTCCACTGTGGTAGTATCATTCCATGAGTCAGTCCACAATGGGGTTGTCACTGCAGCACTGGAATTGTCCATAGTGTAATCTGGCTGAAAATGAAACAAAAACCCTTAAAGAGTTTATCCAAAAAATGTATGTATAAAGAAATTAAAAAACAACAACCCACTTTTCACCATCCAAAAAGCAGCACTATACTATCTTACAGCCCCCCCCCCCCCCCCCCCCCCCCCCCCCCTCACACTATTTTAATTATTACAAAAAATGCTACATATAACTATCACATTAAGCCAACATTCCTGGTTATGTGCTACAGTAAGTGCATGTACAAAAGCAGCCAACTGGTTCTTTTTCTGTTTTAAAAAAACAACCAATATCAAAGGTAACTGTAGAATACAATAACAGAATGAACACATCATAAACGAAAGAAAAGAAAACAAAGCATAAACAATTTCAAAACAGCCAACACATTCCAAGCAACAGAGGACTAAGTATAATGCTGACATCCACCAGTCATCCACAGGTGATAATCTAAAGCAAAATGACCTGTCTAGAAAAACCATAGGCCTGGCCTGGGGGTCGAGTTCAGCCCAAAGCCAGACCCTCCCTCCCTCCCCTATCCTGAGCATGGTTTGGGGGGCCATGCCTGCATCTACATAAAGGCCCCCAGCCCACAGCCTCATCCAAAGAACCTGCAGTGGAGTGACATGGAAACAAACGCTAACTGCACAGGGAAAAATCCTCCCACCAGACAGCTGTACTTTGGTGGTGACTGGAACATGCACTCTCTGATAGCTTCAGGTCAAAGTCTGAGGCAGCAACCTCCCCACTGCTCCATCACCCCTTACAAAAAGCATGAACTTTATCATCAAAAGGAAAGTATCAGCAGTTGTGGCACAATGGTTAGCACTCTGGATATTGGACTAGAAGATTGCAGGTTCAAATCCCGTAAGAGACATAGGAATTTTTTGGACTGCAGCCAGCTTCTACCTAGAGTGAGTGTCCTGTGGCCTCAGTGGAAAGACTGGGACCACACAGTCGAGCTTCATCCACTTAAGCAGATGCGAGTTTGAGAGTGTTGCTTAAATTACCTGACCAACTCTGCAGGTGTCTGTATTTCTTGGGCCTGGTTGAAGCCCGGATATATTATGAGAGTAAGCGTAAAGTACAATTTATAATTTTAACGAGACTTATCTGTAAGTTGAGGCTAAATTAGGATTATTTAGTGTCTAGGAATGGGGAATGAGCAATTATGTGAAATGCGATGCACGCACATCTTGCCAGTATTTAGACACCAATGACCTCTAATATAAATGTAACTGACAATACCTGGGCAGGTAAAGAAGGATCATTAAGAGCCGAGATGAGTGGGCAGGTGATTGCTCATTCCCCATCCCTAGACTCTAAATAATCCTAAATCAACATCAACCTACGGGTAAGTAGGTCCACTGCACACATCTCAAGTAAGTCCACTGCACACATCTCTTCCTCCATCCCCGTCCTCTTCCTCTGATAGTCCCCCTCACTCACCACCTCCATCTTCAACCTCTTTACCTCCATCTAACTTTCTTCAGT
This sequence comes from Stramonita haemastoma, assembly GCA_030674155.1. Lineage (NCBI taxonomy): Eukaryota > Metazoa > Mollusca > Gastropoda > Neogastropoda > Muricidae > Stramonita > Stramonita haemastoma. The sequence goes on from JASPKP010001394.1 coordinate 25,592, forward strand.
TATGTCTACTTAATGCACAATCCGTCTGCCCAGAGGGTAAAGCCGACTTTCTTTCTGATTTCATATCTGAACACAACATCGATCTTGCTTTCCTCACAGAAACCTGGCTAAACCATCAAGGTCATGAACCAATAATTGAACAGCTGACACCACCTGGCTACACGACTCTTTCTTTCCCCCGACTCTCCCGTAGAGGTGGCATTGCTGTCATCTACAAAGACACACTGCACCCAGCTCTTTCTTCCTGCAACTATCTCCCTTTCTCACCTGAATCTTTTGAAGTCTCTGAACTCAACATCAACTTACCAGGCCATTCTATTACTTTCTGCTGTCTGTACCGTCCGCCTCCTAGCCATAAAAACAATCTAACATCTTCACTTTTCCACCAAGAGTTTCAGTCCCTCCTTGATCACTACAGCTTGTCTCCTAAGAAACTTATCATTCTCAGTGACTTCAACTTCCACTTCGACAACCAGTCTTCTCCCGATGTCAAACGTTTTTCTCTTTCCTTATCTAACCACTCTCTTTCCCAGCTAGTAAATGAACCTACACATAGATCAGGCCACATCTTAGACTGGCTCATCACTGATGCCTCACTAAATTTCATCACATCCGTATCTGTCACTAATGAACTGCTTTCTGATCATTCTGCTATCCTTTTCTTTCTCAACATCGCAAAGCCTATCAGAAAGAAAAAGCACGTTACCCGTCGCAACCTCAAGGCCATCAATATTCAAATCTTTTCTTCCCAAGCTGCTGAAAGCCTATCACAAGCTCCTGATAACACTGACCCTTCTACACACTACAGTAATGTTCTCAGTCAACTGCTCGATGAGCATGCACCTTCTTCGGACCTCTTCCTGCGCGATAGACCCTGTGCCCCATGGTACACTCACGAACTTTTGGTTGCAAAGCGTAAACGCCGACAGCTAGAGCGGCAGTGGCGCAAAATAAAAACTGAAATTAACAGACAGCTTTTACGAAAACAAACCAACAAAGTCAAATCCTTAATCCATTCAGCTAAGACAAATTTCTATTCTGCTCAAGTTCTCAATGCTACATCAATGAAATCTCTTTTTTCCCTCACCTCAACTCTTCTTGGATCTGATAAGGCAAGTCCTCTGCCTACCGCCTACAGCCATTCGGAATTTCCTGCTATTTTTTCTTCCTTCTTCTCTGACAAAGTCCGCAATATTCGTTCCAGACTGGATCAGTCTTCTTTCCAGCCTGCGCCTCCTGATCCCCAATTCGCTGGCACTCCTCTCCTTTCCCTTCATCCAGCAACCGAGAGTGAAATCATGACAATTTTGAAAGAAATGACGATAAAATCATGCGATCTTGATCCAATACCTGCTTCTCTTTTCACTCAGTGCCTTCCACAGCTTATACCCACCATCACGAAAATTGTAAACTCATCTTTTCTTTCAGGGATTTTTCCACCAGCTCTCAAAACTGCAATAGTTACACCCCTACTCAAAAAGCACGACCTCGACCCTAACACTCTGAAGAACTATAGACCTGTTTCCAATCTGCCTTTTATCTCTAAAGTCCTTGAAAAAGTTGTTCTGAAACAACTCAACAGCCATCTCCATTCCAATAGTCTCCTCCCCCCGTTCCAGTCTGCCTACCGCATCAACCACAGCACCGAAACCACCCTAGTGCACACCTTAAACTCACTTTTACATGCTTCTGACTCAGGGAAAATCTCCCTCCTCACTCTTCTCGACTTATCTGCAGCATTTGACACTATAGACCATTCAATTCTTCTCTCCCGTCTCCAAAACACTTTCGGTATTAAAGGCACTGCCCTCACCTGGTTTAGTTCGTACCTGACAAACTGATTCCAAACTGTGGCAGTAAACAAGATTCATTCCACACCAACCAAACTAGAATGCGGAGTCCCTCAAGGATCTGTTCTAGGCCCTGTTCTCTTTACTCTCTATACTGCTCCACTGTCACATGTTATTAACCGTCATCAGATCAACCATCACTTTTATGCAGACGACTCTCAGATTCAAGCAGTGATACACCTGAAAAACCTCCCTTTTCTCTTGACAAATATGCCCTTCTGCCCTTTAAGATATCCAAACTGGATGATACAGAAAAAATTACAATTAAACGCGATAAAAACCAATCCATGCCCTTAAGGGACCAAAAACAAACTGCTTTTTTTCACAACAAATTCAATAGAATTCGGCAATACGTCAACCCCCCCCATCCCGTGCGTAAAGTATCTAGGAGTCGTATTGACAACACACTCTCCATGCAAAAATTTATCACCCAGACCTTCAGCATGCTACTATCACTCGGGCATTAGTGCAATTCGAAAGTACCTGTCCACTGATGCAACATCCAAAAAAGTCCTTCTCTTTTTTTTTAAAGTCTGACTTTTGCAATTCTTTTTGGCGGGTCTGCCAGATCATCTATCCACTCTCTCCAACGTATACAAAACTTGCACTCGACGGGTCCCAAAAAAAAAAAAGAACACATTACCCTCCTTGCAATCTCCTAGGGCTGCCTGTGCCACAGACATTTAAAACTACAAATCAGTACTCCGTTAAAAAAGTCCCCAAAAAACAGCACCCTCCTACCCTGTGAATGTCTTCACGTGTACACACCTTCTCGTTCCCCCGCTGGGGCGAGATACTTTACCCTTTAAAAAATTCCCGAGATTAAAACCTATCTACCGTTGGCCGCCGCTCTTTCTCTATTTCTGGGCCATCAATTGGAATGACCTCCCCCCTCTCCCCTTTGGGAAAACCTACATATGACACTTTTTAAAACCAACCTCAAGACACACTTTGTTTTAAACCTAAGATTTTTGCCTTCTGTTTTCATCTCCCATTTGTCCCTTTCCTTTAAAAAATGAAAATTCCTTCACCATGTCAAAATGTATAACCTCTTAAGTGTGTTGTGTGTGTTGTGTTGTGTGTGTGTGTGTGTGTGTGTGTGTGTGTGTGTGTGTGTGTTGGGGGGGGTGTTTTTGTGTGTGCGCGCGCGTGTGTGTGGTTGTTGTGTGGTTTGTGTGTGTGTGTTGTTGTTGTGTGTGTGTGTGGTGTGGTGTGTGTGTGTGGTGTCGCGCGCGCGTGTGTGTGCTTTCGACTTGCTAGAAATTTTTTTTTGTCTTTGGGTTTTTTTGTTGTGAGGGCGTGCAAGCGCTTTGATTTTTTTTTACAAGATATAGCGCTATATAAATTCCATGTATTATTATTATTATTTTATTTTATTATTTATTAATTTTTATTATTATTATTATTATATTTTTTATTATTATTATTATTATTATTATTATTTTAAAAAATTATTATTCTACACGACCAAATTGGGGGGGGGTGTAGGGGAAGCTGTGGGGGGGATTATATTAAATATATATATTATATATATATATATTTATATATATATATTATATATATAATAAATATATATATATATATTATATAAAATTTTTTTTTTTTTTTTTTTTTTTTTTTTTTTTTTTTTACATGCAGTCCCAGTGTTTGCAGTTTTTTTCATTTTATCATCTGCTCCCCCCCCCCGGAACGATACCTACTCTTACAAAAGCGGAAAGGATTTAAAACATGTTCAAGGTGTTCGAGCGTTTTCACACGGGGCCCTTTGGGTTTACTTTTCTTCCGAAAGAA
>JASPKP010001395.1:5000-12500 GCA_030674155.1 Stramonita haemastoma
GTTCCGTCTTTCAGAAAAGTACACCTTAAGTGCTGGTTGGGAACGGCTGACAACATTTACAAAATATCCGGCATGCAAGAACACAAAGAACACGAGTGCTTATTCCGTTATACTCAAAGTAAAATAGTAAAGAATGATATATATTCCGTCAGTTATTGGCATGCTATGTTTTTTGTGATCGATTATTTCCTTCAATGTGGGATTCTGGAGAACTACTACATAATTATTTGATTATCTTTAAGGCAGGAACCAGTTTAAGCAAAATTTAGCAAAAACAAACAGTATTGGAGAAATGTGATATATTGTTAATCAGCACTTTGTCCACGTGTCTTTCAGAGAGCTAAGTAAAAACGGAAACAGTAGAACACAGTCAATATTGAAAAGAAAAAAAAGACAATGCTGTTCGTCAAAGTCTTTGTTTGACAAGTGCCGCTATTTTCATCTCTGAATGTTTGTGTTTAGATGAGTCTACATAATATTGTTTAAATGTTACAAACGATCAAATTACACCAGTGAGGTTGGTTTGGAATTGACGTGGAACTGAGACGAATCTCATCATCATTTACCTTTTCTTAATCTCTCTCTCTCTCTCTCCTCTCTCTCTCTCTCTCTCTCTCTCTCTCTCTCTCTCTCTCTCTCTCTCTCTCTCTCCCCTCTCTCTCTCTCTCTCTCTCTCTCTCTCTCTTTCTCTTCTCTAGATTTGCTAATTTATTTGTCATAACAAATAGTAACCACTGTCTTTGTGCAGTTGTTTCTTTTCTTTTTTTCCTCTTTTTTTGTAATCCTATATAAGTTGACCTTCCCTTACAATTATTATATACGTTATTTTGATTTCCTTTTTGAATTTGCTATTTGGTGTAATATATTTATGTATCTTTTTGTATGATGTCTTTAACTCTTAAAAAATGGCCTTCAAAAGAAGGATTGCGAGTTGGGTATTTAAACATAAATCATGTGTATAACAAACTAGATGAAATTGCAATGATTTTGGACAACTTTGGTAAAAATTTTCATTTGTTTTGTCTTTCTGAATCACGACTGCGTTTTCAAATACCAGATTCTGACCTGTTATTCCCTGGTTACAGTGTCATTCGTCGTGATCCAAAAACTTCAAAAGAAACCGGATTATTATTATATTATAATCAGTCTGTCACATTGAATAGAATCTTTGAATTAGAACAGTACCGTGTTGAATCTATATGGGTAGAAGTCAAGTTAAAACATACAAAACCATTACTTATTGGCTTTATCTACAGAAATCCCTCTGAAAGAATAAACTGGTATACTGATTTTGATACAATGATGGACGCTGCCATACTTTATAACAATGAAATAATACTGTTAGGTGACTTTAATATTGATCTATTAAAACCGCAGACTCAATGGGTTCAGCTTTTCAAAACCTTTAATCTAAATCAGCTTATTGACTGTCCAACACGTATTACAGAAACCACCAGCACACTCATTGACCATGTTTACGTTTCTTCCAAACAGAATATAGCTGAAGTTTGTTCACCTGTTTTTTCGTGCAGTGACCATTTCCCTATTTGTGTAACTTGGTCAAGAAAAGGGATAAAAATCCCCAGGACAGGTCACAAAACAATACAATATAGATGCTTTAAACAGTTCAAAAAAGATGTTTTTCTTAGTGATTTAGCAAACTCCACTTTGTCTCATGTTTATCAGTACACTGATCCATGCAAAGCCATAGACTTCTGGATACACACCTTCTCTGAAATTTATAATAAACATGCTCCAGTAAAAACAAAACGCGTGAAATCCAAGTCAAAACCTCCATGGATATCAGAAGAAATAGAGAACGAAATAAAAGTAAGAGACTTTTTAAAGTCTAAACATGATAAAGATTTTAAAAACCAAAGAAACAAGGTGACAAACATGAAGCGTGCAGCCAAACAAAAGTACTTTCAAGATCTTGTATCGGACAGAAAAAACTGCAGACACATTTGAAAAGCTATTAATCTACTTACAAACAAAATAAACAAAAAGGCACAAACTACAGTAAAAGATATTTCTTCCTTGACGCTGAATAACCATTTTGTTGGGATAGCCAACAACTTAATAAAGTGTGAAGACTGGAAAAATAATGATTTGGAACATCTAAGAGCATATTGTGAGTCTAAAAATATACACTCTAAATTATACATTCCATTTATCTCTTTACCTGAAGTGCTGACATCCCTCTTGCAATTAAAGCAGTCAACCACAAAGGATTTTGATGGACTAGATGGTAAAATAATTAAAATTGCTGCACCTGTAATAGCAGATACCCTTACCTATATTTATAATCTTTGTATTGACAAAGCTTATTTTCCTTCTCATTTTAAAAAGGCTAAAGTAATTCCTCTTTTTAAATCTGGCACATCAAATGATCCCTCGAACTACAGGCCGATATCAATTTTATCTATCTTATCAAAGCCTTTAGAAAAGCATGTACAAAAATTTTTACTTCTACATTTAGAAAAATATGACCTAATCAATCCAAGTCAATCAGGTTTCAGAAAAAAACATTCATGTCACACCGCTCTGATAAATATGGTAGACAAATGGCTTCTGAATATAAATAACAATATGTTTACTGGAGTTGTCTTCGCCGACTTTGCAAAGGCTTTCGACGTGATAAACCACACACTTTTGTTAAAGAAACTAAAGCTATATAGTATATCAAAGAATACATTTCAATTTTTTGAATCCTTTTTATCAAATAGACAACAGTCAGTCTTTGTTGGCAAGTCGCAGTCTGATTTTCTCACAGTTACCAATGGTGTTCCCCAAGGTTCAGTTCTGGGCCCTATACTTTTCTCTATATATATTAATGATTTACCCTTGTACGTGAACGCTTGTTGTGACAATTCAATTCATGCCGAAAATCATTCCTTACACATTTTATCATCTAGTCTCCAAGACAATATACATCAGCTTACCAGATGGGCAGAACTAAATCACATGTCCCTTAATCCCAGCAAGACTAAGTGTATGTGAATAACAACCAGACAAAAGCGACAGAATCAGCTCTTTTCTATGTCCCCTATAAATGTTTATGGAGAAAAAATTGAAGTAAATTTCCACAAAGTGCTAGGAATCACTATTGATCATAATCTTTCATGGCAAGACCACGCCGCCAATCTAAGTAAAATTGTATCTCAAAAAGTGTTTCAATTGTCCACAATAAAACATTTCCTTAATCTTAGCACTAGAAAACAGTTTTTTCCATGCACACATTAATTCTGTTATAGAATATGCATCAACTTTGTGGGATTCTGCAAGTGTAAATACATTAAAATCTCTGACTAGATTATATAAGCGTGCCATTAAGCTTATTCTATTGAAATCAAGTTCATTAACTTCCTTGGATTATAAATCAGTTGGTATTTTACCATTTAATTTGCAATTGGAATACAACAAAGCTTTAATGATGCATAGGATAGTATATGGTAATGCACCGCCCACTCTGACGAAACGTTTTCAAATAAATACATATAGTCATTCGCACAAATTTACTGTGCCAAAACCAAGAATTGATTTGTTTAAAAGTAGTCTTGTTTATAGCGGTGGCACTTACTGGAATAACCTGCCTGCATCCTTAAAAAGCATAACCTCTATGGAAAACTTTAAAAAAAATCATTGAAACATTTTCTTATGAATGAAAGACTGCCAGTGATTTGCTGATGATCTTGTCCTTTTTTTTTCTTTTTTTTTTTCTTTTTTTTTTTTTTTTTCTTTTTTTTGTTGTTGGTGAGACAAAATGTCAGTGATGTTTGCCATGACTTCATTCAATCATGTTTTTCATATGTCTCTCTCTTTGCTGTCTGTCATTCGCTGTCTGTCTGTCTGTCTGTCTGTCTGTCTGTCTGTCTGTCTGTCTGTCTGCCTGTGAAATTTGTCTTTTGTCCGCCCACCTGTTTATATTCTATCTCTTCTCTGTCTGTCTATCCCTTCTCTGTCTCTACTCTACTCTACTCTACTCTACTCTACTTTACTCTACTCTATTCTACTCTACTCTACTCTACTCTTCTCTCTAGTCAATCATCTTTTCTTTCTCTATTTTCTAATCTGATTTTGTGATTTTGTACTCTTGTTTTGTAAAAGATAAAAATATAAGCGTAGAAAATGTTTCTTGCATTTGGATGATGTCATGGATATATATATATATATATATTATTGTTGTTGTTGTTGTTGTTGTTGTTATTATTATTATTATTATTATTATTATTATTATTATTATTATTATTATTATTATTATTATTATTATTATTATTATTTTCTTTGTCTTCACTCATATAATGTATATGTGCAGTTTGTTCGTTATTGCTATGCCTTTTTTTTATAATTTATTCAGTTTGTTGTTTTTTGTTTTCTTTCTTTTTTTCTTTTTCTTGGCCCAGAGGGCTGGTTGTAAAAAAGCATGTTTGCTTATGCCATTACCCTCTTTAAATAAAATTTGTTCATTGTTCATTGTTCTCTCACGAGGGCAGGGATGGGGGACGGATAGCCAAGTGGTCAGAACATTGCTCTGGCAATTTGACGACCCGGGTTCGAGTCCGGTCGAGGAGATTTTTCTCCTAGAGTTAACATCAGTGCTGACTCCACTCTCCCCAAAAGTCCTTCGGATGAGACTCTAAGCCGAGGCCCCGTGTGCGAACGCGCGCAGAACATCTTGCACATACGTTAAATCCTGTTCCGCTTTTCGTAAGAGTAGGCCATCGTGTGCCGGTGGGAACAGATTACATTTACAAAACTGCATGAACACGGGGACTGGATGCAAAAAAGCACAAGAGTGCTTATTCCATTATCCTCGATATATAAGAATAAATCAAATCTCTCTCTCTCAAGTTCAAAACTTAGATGAGTTGTAATAGTATATCTCTGTCAGAAAATATAAATCGATCTAATGAGTGGTCTGACCTTAGTCATATACATTTCACTCTCAGTAAATAAAATGCATGCCGATAACAACTCGGAAATATCCAAACTATTCTTGCAATTCATCGTTTCTTTTCAGTAACGAAAAAAATGGAAAAAGCAGCCACCTACAATGTTCTAAAGGTTTTAAGGCAAAAATATTTCTAATGGTCGGACGAAAGTTCAACAGTAAAAACAATAACTAGTATTTCTGAAAACGCACATCAGGACTCTCGTGAAATCTATATATCTATATATCTATATCTATCTCTCTCTATATATATATCATGGCTTGGCTTCGCGAACGAAGATTAAGGGCACTGTCCACGTCTGGTGCAGGCTCGCTGGTGGCTGTTCAGTCCAATGCGTGACAAACAAACCCGGCCGCAGCGGCTGCAGGGGAAAGTCGATTCTGGGGTTGATGTAGAGGGGACGCGGTTCTTCCTCCTCATTCGCCTCTCCTCAAGGGCCGCTCTGCGATTGTCCTCAAAGGAGGAGACCGACTGATGCACAGTGTGTCGCCAGGCCTGCCGGTCAGCAGCAAGGACTGACCACTGGTTATGGTCTATGAGGCAGGCTGACAGAGATTTCTTCAGAGAGTCTTTAAATCTCTTCTTTGGTGCGCCTCTGTAGCGGTGTCCGGTGGAAAGTTCACCGTAGAGAACCATCTTCGGTAGGCGATGGTCCTCCATTCTAGAGACATGCCCTGCCCAGCGTAGCTGCGTTTTCAGCAACATGGCCTCAATGCTGGTGATCCCTGCTTGCTCCAGCACCTCAGCATTCGTGGTGAAGTCGCTCCAGTGGATGTCGAGGATGGAGCGGAGACAGCGTTGGTGGAAGCGTTCGAGAATTCGCAGGTGGTGTCTGTATGTGACCCATGACCCAGAGCCGTACAGGAGGGTGGTCAGTACCACGGCTCTGTAGACACTGATCTTGGTGTCTTTCTTCAGGTGTTTGTTTTTCCAGACACGGTGGTAGAGTCTGCCAAAAGCACTGTTTGCCTTTGCCAGTCTGTTGTCTACATCTTTATCAATCTTTGCGTCAGAGGAGATTGTGCATCCCAGGTAGGTAAAAAGCTGGACTGTCTTCAGTTCTGTCTCACCAATTGTAATGTGAGGTGGGTGGTACGCTACCTGAGGTGCGGGCTGGTAGAGAACCTCTGTCTTCTTCAGGCTGACTTCGAGTCCGAAGAGCTGGGCTGCCTCTGCAAAACAGGATGTTACATGCTGCAGGGCGGTTTCTGTGTGGGCTACAAGGGCAGCATCATCAGCAAAAAGTAGCTCTCGAATTTGTTGCTCCAGGGTTTTGGTGTGGGCTTGAAGACGCCGCAGGTTGAATAGGCTGCCATCTGTGCGGTAGCGTATGAAAACTCCGTCTTCGTCATCAAGATCTTCTGTGGCCCGCTGAAGCATCATGCTGAAGAAGATAGTGAAGGGCGCTGGTGCAAGAACGCAGCCCTGCTTCACCCCGTTTGTGATTGGGAAAGGCTCTGAGAGGTCGTTGCTGTTTCTGACCTGGCCACGCTGGTCTTCATGTAGCTGGATCACCATGTTGAGAAACTTTGAAATCTATCAATGTGAAATCTTTCTCTCCTCTCTCTCTTCCTCTCCTCTCTCTCTCTCTCTCTCTCTCTCTCTCTCTCTCTCTCTCTCCTCTCTCTCTCTCTCCTCTCTCTCCTCTCTCTCTCTCTCTCTCTCTCTCTCTCCTCTCTCTCTCTCTCTCTACTGCTATATATGCATATGCATATATATATATATATATATATATATATAATATATATGTATATGTACATATCTGTGTGTGTGTGTGTGTGTGTGTGTATGTGTGTGTGTGTGTGTGTGTGTGTGTGTGTGTGTGTGTGTGTGTGTGTGTGTGTTGTGTGTGTGTGTGTGTGTGTGTGTGTGTGTTCTTAAACGCGCGCGCTGGCAAACTTTCCTTCTATGCATACCATGAATCTTTATTAATAATGCTTTTATTGTTAGGTCGTTCCGTCAAAGAAAACATTTTATAGTCCTTAACAGCTTTATATATATATATATATATATTTTTTTTTTTTTTTTTTTAATACTCAGATTTCTTTGTTACCATGTCTCTAAATTTCTGTTTATAGAGACTTGAATATCTTGCCACTGACACAGAAATTAAGACACAACACTAAAGTTTGCATGTTTATTGTCGGTAAAAGCTCTATTGTCTTCTAAAAGACAAATCTATACAGAGGAGAATAATACCCACTTGTCTTGTCTGGTGCTATCGTGGTTTTGATTTGATTGATTTAAGCTTGTCCTAAGAAATTTTGATAGCTGTCTTGGAAATGATGTTTATCATCTATTTGATTTTAGTACTAGTATCAATATTTTCAGATTTATGATTTATTTGTAATTGCTTACACATTCATTGCATTGCCAGAAACGTGTTTATTATTACACTCATTCTTCTTATTTTCTGCCCCTACCCGACGTACTCTGGTAATCTTGTTAGAGTGTTTCTTCACCATCTCCTATTGATCTGTTTATCTGTGTGCATCTGTGTGTTTGTTTGTCTGTCTCTCTGTCTCTGTGTCAGTCTGTCTGCCTGTCC
>JASPKP010001395.1:17500-29231 GCA_030674155.1 Stramonita haemastoma
TATCTAAGACAGAGGCTTCAATAAACATTTTGGTAAACAAAATAAAGTTATGGAAGATCCTTCTTAAATAGGACTTGATTATAATCAAAGCTAAGTTACCCCCAGAGGTGTAATTTCATTTTAAAAAATGAGAACATATAGTAGTGAATACTCTGTTGTCAGCCAGGCTTCAAGTATTATAAATCAGCAAATACATTTTATTTGGATGTGAAAAACAAAGCAAAACTTATACACGTTTATTTTCCATATTATTTGAACACAAAGAGCTGTGTATTGGAACTTCGTCATGTATTTCCACCCCACCTTGTAAGAAACCATCAGATAGTCCTTAGCATGCCTGTTTTCTTTCTTTATGGATTTGATATATACATGACTATATTTGTATATATATATATATATATATATATATATATATATATATATATATATATATTATATATATATATATATATATATATATCCGGGTTGCCTGCCAGAAGCGGCTATCAGCCACTTTTTCACTTTTTCACTTTTTGGTATGTGTTGACTCTTTATAGCATGTACTTTACTGTTACAATAAGCCATGTGGCTGTTATTGATTTTTAAGTAGTTACTTACAAAACCTATTCCGGTTAATCAAAGTTCTCACCCATCCCAACCCTGCCTGAAATGCCCAGAACACGATAGCCGTTGCTCGCAGTACAAGATTACTACCAGTATTGATTCCGTTTACCGCCAGAACCGGACATATAAGGAAGGCCGCTACTGGCAATGCACATTCATCTACTTCTGATTTCAACTTTCCTGCACAAAATGTCTATCTGCGGATGATCGAAGCAGGTAGAGGCAAAGTGGCTACAGGCTACATTGTTTTGACCCTGCACAAACCGGCCAATTGTACATGATTACTGCTGGCGATTGCGAGAGAGGGGGGTTCTGTAAATCCTAGTCTGTCATCTAATATCAGAGAGATGTGGCAGCAACATCCTGTTTACAGAGGAACTATAAAGGTAGACTGAAATTTTAGACTTTAATTTTCATCTGCGTTTGCACAGGAAGAAGACTGCTGGTAATGTTTTAAATTAAGGACTTTTAATACCATAGTTTGTTTAACTTCTTGTTTATACAAACAAAAGTCGAAAAATAATAATACTCATCGTTACAGTGTGCAATTTGCGCAATATAACGTTTGAGTTAATGTCATTTGGACAAAATATTGCTTAACAATGCGATTATGTTGGAAATAAATAACAGTTTAGTAAGAAGATTTCTTGGCAAGCTTTTGTATTTTTTCTTGTCTTAGTTTGAGTTGTTCAGTTTCCTTTCCATGACAAATAAGTGCGTATGGGTTTGCAGTTGGACTTACGACTGACAAGGGACGGATGAAACTATTGGACGTAAAGTTGGGTTCTTTCAGATTCTTTATTATTTAAGGGGGTCGAGGTGAATTTTGCTGTTGTTTCTTTCTTTCTTTGTTCCTTTTAGTTCTTGTATCATTTGCAGAGACATTCAAAGGTGCACGCACACACACTAACACACACACACTAACACACACACCACTCACACTCACACACACACACGCTAACTCATACACACATATACACACACAGGTATGAACGCACACATATACACGCACACATATACACGCACACGCACGTACACACGTACCACGCACACACATACACTCAAACACACAACACTCAATACACTCATAAACACACACACACATACACACACACACGCACGCACACACACACACACACACACACACACACACACACACACACACACACACACACACACACACACACACACACAAACTCACACACACAGAGAAAATAAAATCAATAAATAAGTACACACACACACACACACACACACACACACACACACACACACACACACACACACACACACACACACATACACACACACACGCACGCACGCACACACACACCAGCGAACAGATAAGAAAAGTTATGCAAGCGTTCTACTATAAATCACTGAATGTGTGTATGCATGCACATAAGCACGCACACACACACAAATCACAAATGTGTATACATACATGCACACATACTGGAGCGCAAACGAGCACATGTACACACACAAATACATACACACTCATACATGCCACACACACGCGCGCACACACACGCATACGCGCGCGCACACACACACACACTCCCGCACACATACACACACACGCGCACACACATACATACACAACCACAGACAGAATAAAACAAATTTTTAAAAAACTTATCCACACAAAACACACACACACACACATAAACTCACACACACACACACACACACACACACACACACACACACACACACACAAATACACACACATATAAACACACACGCACTTATACACATGCACATACACACGCGCGCGCGCGCGCGCACACACACACACACACACACACACACACACACACACACACACAAATGTAACACGATTAAATGTGACGCTCCACCACAAAGGTAGTCGCATTGCACCATAGGTCAGTTTTTAGTTATTGACAAGTTATTAATCTGCAATAAAAAGGCTATTCAATACAAAAAACAGGTTGAAAATCGCAAACTTCTATGCAAAGTTATTACAAATTGAAATGATAGACTACAAGATGTGACAAAATGAGAAACCGGCAAGTTCATTTTCATAACAGGTTGTCAGAAGGAGGGCTTGAGTAATATAATTTATGCCTTGATATTTCATTACAAGGTACAATAACCATATAGGTTAATAATCAATCAAAATCTAAAACTTGACATCTTAAGCCCCACCTGATTTTAATGGCTCTTAGCCCAAAATTGGGTAATGTGCTAAGCGACTCATTTCGTGGTGGAGCGTCATGTATAAAGGATCTTTTTCTGGTCTAATAGATCTATCACATTCTGGGAACAGGAGTTAAATTAAAGAAGGAATGTTTGAATCACACCCACCCCCCTCCATTCCTCTTCCCCACTACCATATAGAAAGGAAGTGTTCCACTTGGCTGGTCATGTGTAAGTTGCTTAGGTCAAAGGTTTTAAAGAGGGATTACTGTTTTCTTGTTAGTTTCTCTCCATCAGAGAGTTGATTCAACTGCTAATTTGACACAGCCTTTAATTAAACACATCACCTAGGTATACCTAGGTCCCATTCTTACCCATCACTTAGAGATGAGGTGTCTGGCATTTCCTCCTGTCACTGTTGAAAGGCCAGTGGAGGTGATGTCAAAGGAGTTAAGCCCTGCTGTTACCTGTGCTGGGGTGTGGCAAGCCTAGCCTAAACACTTCAAGTGGCTAAAGATGGCATAAGTGTCCACGGTATCCTAGGAGATAATCCCCCCACCCCTCTGTTCATCTCAGCCTGTCTCTCCTATCAGGTAAAATAAGGGGGGGGGGTTCTTGTGTCACTCACTCACTCAGTCCCATGTCCCAAAGGACGTAGGGGGACATGAGAGAAGACGCAACAGAGATCTTTTTCCATGCTTCGCGATCCTGTGTGGCTAGTAGGAGGTGTTGTAGGGGTTGGGCGGTCCAGTCTTTGATGTTGTCAACCCATGATTTCTTTTGGCGGCCTCTTCTTCTCTTGCCCTCGACTGTTCCTTGCAGGATGGTTTTTGCTATGGTGTTGTGTCTTGTGGTGTGACCAAACCACATCAGCTTTCTCCTCTTTATGGTGGAGAGCAAAGGCTCTTGGGGGCCCAAACGCTTTTTGATTTCTCCTTTCACATAGTTATTGGTCTTGTGTTCTTTGTATGATATTTTGAGGAGTCTTCTGTGGCACTTGTTCTCGAATGCTTGGATTCTCCTCTCTAACTCTGCTGTCAGAGTCCATGATTCACAGCCATATAGGAGGATAGATATCACGAGGGATTTGTAAAGGTGGTATTTGGTGCAGAAGCTGATGTTGTTGCTTCTGATGATCTTCTCGTGTCTGACTAGAGCAGATGTTGCTGTTGCAATGCGAGCTTTCACTTCATTGTTTGATGTGCCATCTTTTGTTAGGATGGAGCCTAAGTATTTGAATTGGCTCACCTCTTCTAGTGTTTCTCCATTCATCTTTATTTCCGTGATGTCATTACTCGCGCTGTTGACCATGATCTTTGATTTCTCTGTACTGACCTCCTTGCCGTATGCGCTCGCTCGATCTGTTAAATTGTCTGTGAGGATTTGCAGTTCTTGTTTGCTGCTGCCCATGAGGTCAATGTCATCTGCAAATCTGAGGTTGCAAAGGGTCTTCCACCAATGGAGATGGAAGTGTGGTGGTTTTGCAGTGTCTCTGTCATGATGTTTTCGAGGAAGAGGTTGAAGAGTACAGGTGAGAGAAGGCAGCCCTGGCAAACCCCAACCGTGGTCTTGAAGAACTCGCCCACGTGATTGTTCATGAAAACTGCACTTTTTGCGTTCTTGTACAGAGCCTTGATGACTTCAATTAGGCAGCTGTCAATGTTGAAGTGCCTGAGTACTTGCCAGAGGCCGTCATGCCATACCCTGTCAAAGGCCTTTTTGAAGTCTATGAAATTGTGATACAAGTCTTTTTGGTGTTGGAGATGCTTCTCTATCAGAATTCTCAGATTGAAAATTTGTTCCATTGTGCTGCGTTTTGGTCTAAAGCCCGCTTGTTCTTCTGCCAGGAGTTTTTCCGCTTGGTTTTTCAGTCTGTTGAGGACTACCTGCAGCATGATCTTGCTAGGATGACTTATGAGACTGATGGTTCTGTAGTTCTGGCATTTCTTGAGGTTTCCTTTCTTTGGCAGGGGTATTACAAGAGACTGTGTCCATTCTTTTGGCCATTCTTTGGTGTCGTGGATCTTCTGACAAAGTTCTGTGAATCACCTTGCTGTTTCATTCCATTTTTTATGAGTTCAGCTGGGATGTTATCGATTCCAGGGGACTTCCCCTTCTTCAATTGTTTAATAGCTGCATCTACTTCACACCTTAGTATTAGTGGGTCTTTATATTGGTGTTCAGGGGGGTTGTCAGAAACTATGTTGGTATCTGGGCGTAGTGGGTAGTTGTACAATCCCTCACAGTATTCTGTCCAGCGTTGGAGGATGGCATTGTTTTCCGTTAAAAGATTTCCTTCTTTGTCTTCAATAACAGAGGCTTTAGGCTGTGTGGTTTTCGTTAGTGCTTTCAAAGTGTCGTAAGCTGTTTTGCTGTTTCCCTTGGTCATTCCAGCTTCGATGTTGTTGCATTGTTCTTCTATCCACCCTTCTTTGGCTTCTCTCATCTTTTTCCTCACTTCTCTGTGGCTATCCATGTACTTCTTGTAAGCTTCTTGACTTGTGAACTTTTGTTTCTTAAGTTTCTTCTTTTGTCGCAGAGGTCAAGAACCTCATTTGTCACCCAGGTTGTTTCTTTGTTCTGCTTCTTCCTAATGTTTCTTCTGCTGCTGTCGTTAGCACTTCTTTGATGTTGTTGGCCAATGTGTCCACATCATTGTCGATGGCTGTGAGTGCGGCGAACTTTCCTCCTATGTTGGCTTGGAAGATCTCAACCACTGTTGGGTCTTTGAGTTTTTCCAGGTCGAATCTTATGCGTGGGCTTTTTGGCTGTTGTTTTGCTTTCAGTTTCAGCCTGATGGTGGTAAGTACAAGGTCGTGGTCACTGCCAATGTCAGCTCCTGGGAATGTTCTTGTGTTTGCCTTGTTTATGCTGGATTTGAATCTTTGGGGTGACAGAATGTAATCAATTTGATTATGAATCAGACCATTTGGTGAGTGCCAGGTTGATGTTCTGGATGGCTTGTGAGGGTGGAGTGTGTTAGCCAAAGTCAGTTTGTGCTTCTTTGCGAATTCCAGCAGCCGCTGTCCTCTGTCATTTGTTTTTCCCAGTCCAAATCGTCCTGTGGTTCCTGCCCAGGTGTCATAGGCATCAGGTCCCACCTTAGCATTCCAGTCGCCTTCCACAATAAGGATGTCTTTTTTGGGCGTTTTGGAGATGACGTTTTCAAGTTCTTCATAGAATTCTTCTATCTGATCATCATCGTAGTCAGATGTTGGAGCATACACTTGGATGATGGTGAGATTCTGGGGTTTTGCAGAAACTCTGATTGAGATGAGTCTGCTGGATACTGGTGTGCAGCTGATGATGCTTGACACAATCTCTTTCCTGACAATAAAGCCTACTCCATGTTGATGTAGTTTCTCTTCTCCGCTGTACCATATTTTGTGGCCGTCTTGCGTGGTTGTTTCTCCGAAGCCAATCCATCTGACTTCCGCAAGCCCTATGATGTCCCATTTATACCTCTGTAATTCATGCGTAAGTTCCTGTACTCTTCCTGTTTGGTACAGAGTCCTTACATTTCATGTACCAATAGTTGCCCCTTTAGCTGGAAGCTTTAGAGTTGGTTCTGCTCCAGTAGCACACTTGTCACTCCCACCCTGGAGGCTTGCAGTGGGTAGCGCAGTCGTTGATCCGGGCCATGACATGATGAAGGACATGATGAGTTGTTGTGTAATTAGGCTAATAAATTGCCTTAGTTATACTGTGTGCGTGCCTACCTGCAAGCATGCGTGTGTGCACGTGCGTGCGTGCGTGTGTTGTGTGTGTGTGTGTGTGTGTTTGTGTGTTTGTGTGTGTATGTATGTGTATGTGTGTATGAGTGTGTGTGGTGTGTGTGTGTGTTGTGTGTGTGCGTGTATGTTTGTGTGTGTGCATGTGTGTGCGTATATGTTTGTATGTGTGCATGTGTGTGTGTGAGTGCGTGTGTATGGTTTGTGTTTGTATGTGTGTGTGCGTGCGTGTGTGTGTGTGTGTGCGTACGTGTGTGTGTGTGTGTGTGTGTGTGTGTGTGTGTGCGTACGTGTGTATGTGTGTGTGTCTGTGTGTGTCTGTGTGTGTCTGTGTGTGTGTATGTCTGTGTGTCTGTGTGTGAGCGAGTGTGTGTGTGTGTGTTTGTGTTTGTGAGTATGGAGTAAGAGTTATCACCGATGGAATCAATGGAATAATTACATCTTCGATTCAAAACGGAATAAACGAATTCAAGGCAATAGAAAAACTGATATAACAGCAAAAGTATTCAAGAAGCAGTATTCATAAATGCTGCTTCTTGATCTAGTCCAGTGGTTAATGCAAGGGTATTGGGTAAAGCCTGCAAATGAGAGTGACAGCCTATTTTTCAGCATACGCATACTTTGGACACTCCTGTACAATACTGGCATAGGAAACGCCATGTTGTCCATCTGTTTCCCCCTTTTTTATTTTTTTATTTTGTATTTTGTTCGGGCTGCTCTCTCCAGGGAGAGCGCATCGCCACAAGTGCAGCACCTACCCTTTTTTTTTTCTTTCTCCTGCATGCAACTGTATTTGTTTCCCTATCAGAGCTGCTTTTTTGGACAGAATTTTACCCTCCCCCCACCATGCCTCTCCTCCTCTCCCCTCATCTTTCCCCTCCACCCCCCCCCTCCATCCCCAAACACCCCTCAACCTCCCTGCTCTCCCCTCCCCCCTCTCCCTCCTCCTCCTCCTCCTCACCCCCCCCTCCCCCTCTCCCCACCTACCCCCCCTCCCCTCTCCCCACCTACCCCCCACCCCCCATCCCACCTACCCGTCCCCACCTACCCCCCTCCTCTCCCCCCCACCCCCCTCCCCCCTCTTCCCCCTCACCCCCCCCTCACCCTCACCCTCTCCCCACCTACCCCCCTCCCCCTCCCCTCTCCCCACCTACCCCCCACCCCCCATCCCACCTACCCCTCCCCACCTACCCCCCTCCTCTCCCCCCCACCCCCCATCCCACCTACCCCTCCCCATCCCACCTACCCCCCTCCTCTCCCCCCCACCCCCACCCCCCACCCCCTCCCACCTACCCCCCCTCCTACCCCCCTCCCCCTCCCCCTCTCCCCAACTACCCCCCACCCCCCTCCCCATCCCACCTACCCCCCCACCCCCCCTTCACCCCCCCTCCTGTCCCCCCCCTCCCCACCCCCACCCCCACCCCCCCTCCTCCCCTCCTCCCACCTCCCACCCCCCACCCCCTCCCCCCACTCACCTCCCCCCCTCCACCCACCACCCCCTCCTCTACCCCCACCCCCCCTCCTCACTCCCCCCCTCCTCACTCCCCCCTCCTCACTCCCCCCCTCCCCCCTCCCCCCTCCTCACCCCCCCCTCCTCACTTACCCCTCCCCCATCCTCACCTACCCCCACCTACTCACCCTCCTCTCCCCCCTCCCCCTTCCCCCTCCTCCTGATCTCCTCCCCCCTCCTCCTCCACCACGTTTCCCATCATCCAGGCACGAACACGGAAGATAGACAACACATCTCCTCCAAAGCTCAGAGGATTAGAAGTTAGGGGGAGATCTCCATAGAGATCTGCCATTTCTAACTTGGCTTAAGTTGGTTGTAATCTAATTTTTTAGGGCATGTTATCAAACAAATTATTCCAAACTTTGAAGGTGTTTTCCTGTATTTGTTTAAAAATGAAAAAAAGATATATATTTACAATCATTTACTTCATCTTGTACTTGTTCAAGACAGGTAAACAGCAACTCCTACAAATTCATATAAAAGTTGTTGCTTCTTTTCCATAATATGGCAAGTTTTATCTGGACTACTAAGCAACATTAAACAAATAAAAGGGATTGAATTGTTTAAAATAGTCTGTGAAGGGGAAGTAATATTGACATGAAATAGCCACACACCATGTGTGAGTGTGTGTGTGTGTGTATGTGCGTGCGTGCGTGCGTGCATGTGTGTGTGTGTGTGAAAATCATGATATTTTGCAAAAAAGATCTTGTAGCATGTTTATATATGTTGGAAAAACTTTGCAAGTTGTTAACTATTTTAAACATCTAGGAATTATTTTCAGTAAGAGTGGCAGCTTTGCAAAATATAAGGAAAATGATTAATCAAGCTACTAAAGTCATGTTTAGTCTGATAAGAACTGCATGGCAAAAAGAACTACTTATGCATGTGACACTTGATTTCTTCAATAAAATTGTTTTACCCGTTTTGTTGTATAGGTGTGAAATTTGGGGTTATGAAAATACAGTAATAATTAAAAAGTTCCTGTTAATTTTTTAAAATATATTTTTTGTTTAAAGTGTATGATGAAATTCGTTAGTATATGGAGAAGGGGGCATAAAGTTCTTGTCTATTTCTGTTCCAATGGTTTGTTTCTGGATGCAAGTGCTTGACTTTCATCCTGGAAAGCTATCGTCACATGTTTACCAGAGGATGAAAGATTTACATTAAAATCTCTGATTCAATCAGCACGGCTAAAATTAATAAGATACAGAACATTTTAGTGCAAAGCAGATTTTGACTTTGTGGGAGAGACGGTTTTGTTCAACTATCAATTCTACTAGTTCATGTAATTATCAAAATCTTCTTAATACAAAAGTTTGTTAATGAAGGGAGAGCTGAGCTGTGGGATAATAGTAGATGCAGTTAGTACAAAAACTATAAAACCAATTTTAGTATGGAAAAATAGATAACTTGTTTGCCAGATGTATATGTTTACACTCTTATGAAATTTAGTTGCAGTTGTCACAAGCTTTCTATTGAGATTGGATGTTTTCATAACATACCACAGGAAGAAAGAGTATGTTTAAAATGCACTATGTCTGTTTTAGGGGAGAAATTTTATTTTTTATCATGGAATGTTTCCTACTTTAAACATTTATGACAAGATTTTATTCCTCAGCACTTTCTTCAACCCATGTCCAGTTATGATTTTTGCAGTCTGTGGAAATGTAAATCTTGAAAAGTTCTCCTGTCTCCCTCAAAGCTCATAACATTTGAAGGTTTCTCTTGAAATTCAATTTTGTTGTCTTTCACAAGTGTAGATTGTGTCTTTTACAAAAATTGATATACTTGAAAATGTCTGGAGTATCTAATACTGTTTGCTTATCATGTAGAAGCATGATAATTGTAGAAGCAGCCATGAAAACTCATTTCTGGTAAAATTTGCGGACGACAGTGCTCGTCTGTCTCTCTTATCTGGATCAGTCCTAGACCATGGTCCAGCCCTTACCGAGTTTGTAGATTGGTGTATGAGGCCTATCTGGAGCTAAATGTTTCTAAAACTAAAAACCTTCCTATTGATTTCAGAAGATCGGAGCACACTTCTGAGAATACCATCATCCATAGTGAAGAAGTTGAAAACGTTTTGAAATACAAATATCTGGGAACTGTTTTTGACCACAAGCTAAATTGGGATGCTAACACTGACACCATTGTCAAAAAGGGGCAACAACGTGTGTATTTTCTGAGGAAGCTTAACTCATTTTTTGTCGACAAAAAGATTCTTTCTTTGTTCTACAAGTCTTATATAGAGAGCGTTTTAAGTTTTGCTTTCATTTGCTGGTACAATAACCTTAGCATTAAGAACAAGAATGGTCTTCAGAGAATTGTGAGAATCTGCTCTAAAATTATCGGAGAAGAACACAGAGACCAGCAGCTTGTACGCAATCAGCAGCTTGTACGCAAAGCAACAGCCATTTTGGCCGATTCCTCCCACGCTCTGTTTTCAGAATTTCAATTGTTGCCTTCAGGACATCGTTTTCAATGCCACAACAGCAAAACAAACAGAAAAAGGAATTTCTTTGTGCCAGTAGCTATCCGAGTTCTAAACTCATAATAACACTGACTGAGGTTGTTTTTGTTTTTTTTGTTTGTTTGTTTGTTTGTTTGCTCTTGTGTGTGTGTGTGTGTGTGTGTGTGTGTGTGTGTGTGTGTGTGGTGTGTGTGTGTGTGTGTGTGTAAACTTCTCTGAATTACTTACCTGCCACTGTTATGTATGTAGCCAATGCATACAGGCGTGCACATACATGCATATGTACCCATAAAATAAGTATGTCTTATTTTTGGCTTTTTTATTTTTTGAATTGCTTGTAAATTCACATGTCTTGTTACTGTGGATGGTGTGTATGGGTAGGGGGGGGAGCGTGTGTGTAAGTGTGAGTGTGGGGACGGGTGGGTGTGGATTGTATGGGGAAAGGGGGGAGCGTGTGTGTGTGTGTTGTGTGTGTGTTGGGGGTGTGTGCGGCATGCTGTATATGTTTTGGGTGCGAACACGTCCTATAAAAAATTTTAAAAAATTGGGGATCATATGTCTTTTCTAGTCAATGGGTTTTTTGAAAAATTGTTTTCTAAACAAATTTGGGGTTGTGTATGCGGGGGGTTTTTCGTGTGTTTTTAGCGCGCGCGTAAGTTTTAGTGTGACATTTTTTTTGAAGTTATATAATGTTTAAAAAAATAAAGAAATTTTAGCTACTTCGTGTGTTTTGATTTGGATCAATATGCCGTCTTTTTGTAATTGCCCTTCAGGGGGGATTTTAAAATGTTTTTGAAATTGGGCTTGACTTTACTCATGTTGCTTTTTAGTTTTCCCGTTTGTATTGATAATAATAGTATCAGTAAATGTTTTAATTTGTTTGTTATCTTTTCCCTGCCCCCAAAAGGGGGAAAAAAGGAAAATTTAAAACTTGAATCTTGTCTGTTTTGTGTGGGGTTTTTGTGTGTGTGTGTGTGTGTTTTCTCTTTTTCTATTTCTGGTCCATTTTTCTGGAATGGGGCCCCCCCTCTCTCTCACTTCGCTAAAAGCCTACTTATGACAGGTTTTTTCCCCCTCCCGTCTCAAATATACTTATTTCAAAAATAAAATTTTCCCCTCCGTTTCATTTATCAAAACCCTGCATTGCCCCCATATAAAAAACTGTAAAATTTTTTTTTACCTGTTTTTAATTTATGCTGAATGTATTTAGGGGCTTCTGACACATTATAAATGCTTTATAAAACGTCTTTTTTT
>JASPKP010001396.1:0-2500 GCA_030674155.1 Stramonita haemastoma
CAGCAGCAGCTGTGGTCATGGGAGCCAGCTGAAGATGACAGTAAGATGGAACTGAAATCAAGAAATCAGTTTGCACCCTTTGTGTGTACTCTGTGTGTGTGTGTGTGTGTGTGTGTGTTTGTGTGTGTGTGTGTGTGTGTGTGTGTGTGTGTGTGTGTGTGTGTGTGTGTGTGTGTGTGTGTGTGTGTGTAATGTATCTTCAGTTTAACGTCTATTCACATTTTGTGATTGTTGTGTGTGTGTGTGTGTGTGTGTGTGTGTGTGTGTGTGTGTGTGTGTGTGTGTGTGTGTGTGTGTGTGTGTGTGTGTAGTGTGTGTGTGTGGTGTGTGTGTGTGTGTGTGTGTAGTGTGTGTGTTAGTGTGTGTGTGTGTGTGTGTATGTGTGTGTGTGCCTGTGTGTGTGTACATTGTTGCCGTCACAGATGGCTGATAACGAAGCATGCGTGCAATATGGTCCTGCCTGTATCGCTCTCTGTGTCTGTCTGTCTGTCTGTCTGTCTGTCTGTCTGTCTGTCTGTTCTCTCTCTCTCTCTCTCTCTCTCTCTCTCTCTCTCTCTCTCTCTCTCTCTCTCTCTCTGTCCTTGTCTCTGTCTCTCTGTGTGTCTCTGTCTGTCTGTCTGTCTGTCTGTCTGTCTGTCTCTCTCTCTCTCTCTCTCTCTCTCTCTCTCTCTCTCTCTCTCTCTCTCTCTCTCTCTCTCTCTGAGTCTCTCTCTGTGCCTCCCCTCTCTCTCCCCCCCCCCCCCCCCCCCCCCCTCTCTCTCTGTGTGTCTCTGTCTCTCTCTTTCTCTCTGGTAACATAAGTGTTTACGACATTGACATCTTCTCATTTTCCAGTGTTTGTTTAATCATCGTGCATGTGTTTATGCATTTGACTTGTAGAAATAAAACAACTATTTTTTTCTATCTGCTGTTCTAGTTGTGCACACCCAAGTTGTCACAACCAAGGGAAGACCCAAATTTTACTTAAAGGGAAGACGCCAATTGTCACATAAAGGGAAGACCCAAATTGTCGCATAAAGGGAAGACCCAAATTTTACATAAAGGGAAGACCCAAATTCTCACATAAAGGGAAGACTCAAGCCATCACATAAAGGGAAGACCCAAGCCATCACATAAAGGGAAGACCCAAGCCATCACATAAAGGGAAGACCCAAATTATACATAAAGGGAAGACCCAAATTGTCACATAAAGGGAAGACCCAAATTGTCACATAAAGGGAAGACCCAAGCCATCACATAAAGGGCAAACCCACCTTGTCACATAAAGGGAAGACCCAAAATGTCACATAAAGGGAAGACCCAAGCCATCACATAAAGGGGAGACTAGTGCTGTTGCATAAAGGGCAAACCCACATTGTCACATAAAGGGCAGACCCATGTCACATAAAGGGCAGACCCACATTGTCACATAAAGGGCAAACCCACATTGTCACATAAAGGGCAAACCCACATTGTCACATAAAGGGCAAACCCACATTGTCACATAAAGGGCAGACCCACATTGTCACATAAAGGGCAGACCATGTCACATAAATGGAAGTTTCGAATGTCACATGAAGGGCTGACTCAGATCGTTCATTCACGGATTGGTTGGAATGAGGAAGTGAAGTGGGGTTTGTGGTTTGTGGTTGATCCTATGGACCTGCTCCCCATCCCTTCCCCCTCCCCTCTTCTCTTTCATACCACGGATGGTTTTACTTTCTTATTATGTAGGTGCTAATGGAAAGAAAGGAGGCAGTGTGTGTGTGTGTGTGTGTGTGTGTGTGTGTGTGTGTGTGTGTGTGTGTGTGTGTGTGTGTGTGTGTGTGTGTGTGCGTGCGTGTGTGGGTGTGGGTGTCAAAGTCGAAGTCAAAATTTTATTTCCAGATGGTACATTGAGCAAGCAATAAATTTGCTCTGTGTGTGTGTGTGTGTGTTGTGTGTGCGTGTGTGTTTGCGTGTGTGCGCGCACGCGCGTGTGTGTGTTAGTTGACATAGTCATATCCTTGTACATGCATGCATGCATGTGTGTGTGCGCGCGCACGCGCATATTAGATGTGCCTACAAGTATATGCTTTAACACAGACCTATATCCACAAGAAGCAGAATGAATCATAATAAATATCACACCATTGATTTTTTTTTCCCTCTCAGCATATCTTCAGTCTTTTTTTCTCTCTGCCTGATTGATGCCTATATGTATACGTATTCAGAGAGAGGAAAGCAGGCAGAAAAAAAGGCCAAAGTGATGATTGTGTTAGAAAACACCAGCTGTGTGGGGAGGAGGACAACAGCCCGATTTTGTTGTTTTTTTTGTGTGTGTTGTTGTTTTTCTGTTTTGGTTATAGCTATGTTTAATCTCTCCGCCACACATTCTTTGTTGGGGTGAACAGAGAGATGGGATATGGGAGCGACAATGGCCGAAGTGGTACAAAGGGAGGCCCAGTGTGCTGGGACAGTGACGATTAATGACGTATTGAAAGCGGAACAAAGAAGGTGATGACAGTATTGGGGGATGATA
>JASPKP010001396.1:5000-29217 GCA_030674155.1 Stramonita haemastoma
GAACCTGAAAACACCAATGCTGTAGGTTCGAAAAAAGATCTATATGAACCACCAAAAGACACGACGCCGAAAAGTAAGGACAATCAAAAAAGAAGGCGAAGAACTGCAAAGAAAGCCCTCAAACAAAAATCGAGACAAGACAGCCCGAAAAGGATGGAGAAAATCGAGAAAACAACAACAACCTTGACGGAAAATACATCAATACCTAACTCAGAAAACAGTCTCCCTCTACTGGATTTAGATCTATCCAAAGACGAATCCAAACGAGAAGACCAGAACTGTGTTACAGATGATGATGATGGAATCCAGAACTCAAGTTCAAGTACTGAAGAAGAAGTAGAAGAAGAACTTGGTGAGAGTGATTTCGAGGAAAATATAACATCAAGCAGTCTTCCATATGTACTGATGATACACGACTCTGTACTGGATGGTATTGACGCCGAACGACTCGGAAACTCGTATGGACTGGCAATCAGGAAGAAAAAGGCATTCACAATTAATGACTGCGAGAAGGAAATAGACAAAATCAAGGCAGCCCCTGAAGTAGTGCTGATTCACTGTGGTTTAAACAACCTAAAGATTGAAACAACGGAAACAGTGAGCCAGAAGATGATTCGGGTAGTCAAAAAGATCAGGGAAGACTTCAAGGACACTCAAATAGTCATCAGTCAGGCCATTCCTACGACCGATAGAGAACTTGAGGCCAAAAGACAATTACACAACGCCTTTATGTTCGGAGAGTTGTTTAGACTGAAAAACATTTCTTTTATCGAACATAACGTGAACCCCCATAACAAATCCCTGTTCCGGGACACTACCCATCCATCAGAAAGAGGCAGTGGTGTTCTGGCGGGAAACATCGGCCGACACCTGCACTCCCGATGCTGGACAGTCAACAGCAAACAACGACCGAGACCTAAGTCTAGTAAGAAAGTGGAAATACAAAGGAGAGAAACTGGATGGCAGAAAGAAAGACCACAGGAACAATATTCAAAGGAAAACAGACCAAATAACGAACAGCAAACAGAAGATGACAGAAGGAACTGGAGACAGCAATACCAGAGGAGCCAGTACAGAAACGAACGAAATGTGACTTATGAGCCATTTCACCAATACCGCAGAACCGCTACACCTGGAAAATACGCAACTTGGAACAGAGACAGACGACAGTGGAGAACGAGCGCACAGTACGAAGACAGAAGACACTACAGCAACAGAACAACACGACCGTGGACTGACAGATGGAACAACAGCCAGGAAGAAAGAAGTCGACGGGGATGGAGAGGTGACTGGAAAGACGATGTGAATGACTGGAAAAGCAACAGATGGTATGACAGGACTGCAAACAACAGAGGAAGACAGTGGAACGAGAGGTACAGAAATGGTGCGGGTGAACTGACCAGACCACAAGGCTACCATCAACCTAGACAAGACTGGCGGTTACGTCAACACTATGACAGGAGAGATGCACCATGGAATTTATAATCAGACTGACGCAAATAGATATTAATATACCATTTGAACCTATCCAAAATTGAACACAACTAATAAGAAACACACATACAGAAGCAACTCCCTCCTCCCCTCCAATCCTTATACATGCATGCGCCCACTTAATACATACACACACTTGCACACGCAAGCACAATCCACCCACATGCACGTACTCACCCACATTCACACACACACACACACACACACACAAACCATCTGAGTATCCAATGTAAAGTACAAGAAGGTAGACTGAATACAAAGATGAATGGCAATTACGTCATTATCAGATAGCAAGGTGTTTTTTTTTTTTTTTTTTTTTTTTTTTTTTTTTTTTTTCTCATGTATGATTTAAAATCTTGGATCTCTAGTGTACTCAGTCCAGCATGCCTTCTATGGCACAAGTAGATCTACGTGATTTTGTGGGTGTGTGGGTGTATGTATATATATGTATGTATATATATATATGTGTGTGTGTATATATATGTATGCAGGTGTATATATATATAAGCAAGTTCCAAAAGATGATGGAAGGTATACAGAAGGTATAACACATGCACGCGCGCGTATGCCACACACACACACACGCGCACACACACACACACACACACACACATTCATGCATGCACGCATGCAAACATACTAAAACTCGCATGCTTGCACGCACGCGCGCGCGCGCACGCACACAACACACACACACACACACACACACACGTGCGCACGCACACGCACGCACGCGCATACACACACACCACACGCACACACACACACACACACACACACACACACGAATCTTCTACAATGCTATCAACCAAAGGGAAGTCTGCCCTAATTAAGTATATTGAACATATGTTTTTACTTACTGATATTTGTTGACAGATACAGTGGAGTTGCACAATTATTCAAGTTCGTTGATTCATTGTTAAAATCTCTATATTTTTTAATGTTAGATTGTTGATTTGCTGATGTAAGATTTAATGATATATTTAGTGTTACTTTCTATGTATCGTAGATAGTTAAACAATGACAAGAATGAAAACTATTTGAATATTTAGAGATATCAAAACAGAGGGGAAAAAAATGATTTAAAAAAAGAAAAGAAAAGAAAGAAAAGTGATGTGCACATTTTTGTCAACCGCAATAAAAAGATATCTGTGTTCACAATGACAATTAACAAATTAGTAGAAAATGAGAATATTATCGTGGAATATTAGAAGTATATATGGAAAAATAGATGGAATTAGTGTAAACAAACTAAATGATGTACACATAAAAGACATGTTGACATTATACGATATAATATTTTTACAGGAAACACATTTAGATCAGAAAGCTGTAGAGGACGTAACTCTACCAGGATATATGTCTGTACACTACTGCAGAACAAAAGGAAATAAATCTGTTAGTGCTTCAGGAGGTATTTCAGTTTTCATTAAGGAGGGGTATCGGAAAAGTATAAATTTTTTACCGCAAAATAATTCAGATATTGTATGGTTACAAATTATACAGCACAACTCTACATCATCAAACAATATTTTCATAGGATGTACATATATTCCTCCTGAATTTTCTTCTTTTGGAAGAGTTCACTCAAGAAAAATATGGGACAATTTAGAACAAGACATAGAAAGTTTATCTAAAAGAGGTCATATAATTTTGTGTGGAGATTTGAATGCGCGAACAGGGAGACTGGCTGATTTTATAGAAATAGATTCAAAATCAAGTTATTACAATTTACCTGAAGAAAGAGAATATGACCAGTGTCACCTAAGGTGTTCAATGGATAGAATTATACAGAAAAATGGCAGACTTTTAGTTGATATTTGTACAGAAAATCAATTGTATATATTGAATGGCCGAACATTAGGAGATCTACAAGGTAAGTTTACATGCTTTCAACCTCAAGGCTGTAGTATTGTGGATTATTTCATCTGTTCAAACTCATATATGAAAAAGGTGAAACATATGAAAGTTAAAGATTTAATGGAGTATTCGGATCATTGTCCACTTGATTTAGATATAGATATACCAATCATGGACAAAACATATATGCACAAGTCCATCAAAATAATGAGAGATACACAGGCAGAGTATATAACTAAAGATTCATCACAACAAATAAGATTTTTATGGGATAAAAATTCCAAAGAACAATTTCAAAGGGCACTTTTACTACCATCAATGCAACTGCATATAACACAAATAAAAAATCAGACAAAAACAGTATTAGAACAAATAGATAAAAATATAAAGCAATCTGATTTAACAAATGTAGTCAATGAATGTTCCAAGCAACTGTCTGATATCTTTATCAAAGTGGCAAAATTAAGCTTGAAGACCAGAAAGTCAAAACCTTTAAGAAGAATTAAACGCAATAAAAAATGGTTTGACTCAGAATGTACAAGTACGAGAAAAGAAGTAAAATCTTTACTAAATGCAATGAACAGAACTCCATATAAAGTTGAATTTCGGCAGAAATACTTTCAAAAAAGAAAACAGTACAATACTTTGATAAAAAAGAAAAAGAAAATCTTCAAAAATAAGTTAGTATCGCAACTACATGATGCCATCGAAGAAGATCCAAGTATACTGTGGAAAACTTTACAAAAATTAAAAGAAAGCGAAGATGATGGATTGAAACATCAAAATCATATTAGTAACAGTAAGTGGACTGGACACTTAAAAACTCTAGTAGGAAAAGAGCCGCAAATAGATCCAGAACGCAAAAAGCAAGTACAAATCATGTTCGAAAAATTGAAAATAACTGATAACCCACTCTTAGATAAGCAAATTACAACAGAAGAAATTACAAAAACAATCAAAAGACTAAAAAATAACAAATCACCAGGAAAAGATGGAATAACAAATGAAATGATTAAATCAGCTTCATTTAGTCTTATAGAGACAATGCGAGATATTTTCAATTTAGTGTTAGAAACGGGTATATATCCCTGGGACTGGAAAGTGGGAGTGAATGTTCCTATCTATAAAAGTGGATGCACATATAACCCGGAAAACTACAGAGGCATCACATTAACAAACACTATAGGGAAACTTTTTTGTCAAATACTAAATCATAGAATATCTGATTATTTAGAAAATAACAATAGTATTGTCAGAGAACAAGCTGGATTCAGGAAAACATGCAGAACTACGGATCATATTTTTCTACTTAAAAACTTAATAGATAAAGTACTAAAAGTAAAAACTAAAAGACTCTATTGCTGCTTTGTAGATTTTCAGAAAGCTTTTGACAATGTGTGGCATGAGGGTCTTCTAATAAAGCTGAACGAAATAGGGATAACAGGTAAAACCTATAATGTTATTAAAAACATGTATTCGAATGCAACAGTAGTTACAAAAATACAAGGAAAACACACTGATGAAATCATAGTGAAAAGAGGGTGCATCAGGGAAATACATTAAGTCCTACATTATTTAACGTGTATGTCAATGATATAGTTCAATATATTGACGAGAAAGATTCGCCGTACATAACCGCAACAGATAGAATTCCTTGTTTACTCTATGCTGATGACCTAGCATTACTATCAACAACCAAAGTAGGTCTTCAAATTAAGCTGAATAAACTGCAAGAGTACATTTCGAACTGGGGTTTAAGGATAAACAAATCAAAAACAAAGGTAATAGTCTTTACGAAATCACCTCCTAAAATTCCAATTTATTTTAAATGTGGAGAACATATAATTGAAACAGTAGAAACATATAAATATCTAGGTGTCATTTTTCATCAGAATGGTAAGTTTCAAGCAACTCAAGAACATTTAGTAAAACAAAGCAACAAAGCATTGTACGCCTTTAAAAGAGCAATTCACGGAAAGAATTTAAAGACTAATATAATAATGCGTTTATTTGACTCATTAATAACCCCTGTTTTAACTTATGGAGCAGAAGTTTGGTTTCCTTTTTGTTTTCATGGGAAACAGAATTTCATATTGATGAATTGTTTAAGACATGCTTATCAAATCAGTTTATGTACGAACATTTTCATATTAAATTTTGTAAACAAATACTGGGAGTTCATAAAAAAGCATTAGTACTACCCACTTTAGGGGAATTGGGAAGATATCCACTGACCCTTAAAATCATATGCCAGATAGTATCCTTTTGGATTCATTTGATAGAATCAAAACCAGACTCTTATATTAGAATAGTATACGATAATTTGTATCAGAAGAATAGGTATGATAAATGGATCAATACGGTAAAAAATATTCTTTACACAATTGGATTTAAACATGTGTGGAAAAACCAAAGTACTCTTGATGTGCATCGGTTAAGCTATGCTGTTCAAAGAAAGCTTGAGGCTATGTATAAAACATTCTGGATCTACCAGAAGAAACAGTGTGCAAAGCTAAAATTTTATGATTTTGCTACCAAAGAGTACAGGATGGAACCATATTTAATAAACTATGAAAACAAATCCCATAAAATTACCTTTTGTAAATTTCGCATAAGTTGTCACAGTTTAATGATAGAGAAAGGGAGGCACCAAAATATGCTCAGAGAGGACAGAAAATGTAAAAACTGTGACAAAATAGAAGACGAATTTCATTTACTTGATGAATGTGTCTTATATAATGAACTTAGAAACAATTTGTTACTAAAGATTAAAACAAGAGACAATGAATGTAAACAATGTATAGATAAGTTAAGCGACATAATCACAGTTGATATCTATCAAGCAGATATCATTAGATATGTCTATGAATGTATGGAGAAACGAGACAAAGAAAAGTAGAATGCAACATGTTTTTAGTGGACA
The DNA here is from genome assembly GCA_030674155.1 of Stramonita haemastoma. Taxonomy (NCBI): domain Eukaryota; kingdom Metazoa; phylum Mollusca; class Gastropoda; order Neogastropoda; family Muricidae; genus Stramonita; species Stramonita haemastoma. Next base: position 11,278 of record JASPKP010001396.1, read on the forward strand.
TCATTTGGGCAGAAAGATAATTAAAACTGATGTTTGTTTTGTTGTGTCAAATAGGTCTGCATGACTTAAATGGCAATAAATATTCTGAATCTGAATCTGAATCACACACACACACACACACACACACGCACACACACACACACACCACACACACACACACACACACACACACATTTTCGGACACTCAGGTTAAAGCAGGAGGAGACTGTCCATGCACGTTACTCATCATAGGGACGATCTAGCACCAGGCTAAATGGCCGCAAGTCATGATTAATTGATAGACAGATAGGCCAAGGTCTGGGGAAAGGAAGGAATCACATAACCACAGGCATACCATTCCATTCCTACTAACTCCTACTCTGTATGCCAGGTGATCGGTACCTTAGCTTATGTTTCTAGTAATGTGTGTGTGTGTGTGTATGTGTGTGTGTGTGTGTGTGTGTGTGTGTGTGTGTGTGTGTGTGTGTGTGTGTGTATGTGTGTGTGTTGGTTTATGAATTGGCACGTGTGTGTGCGTTTGTGTGTGTGTGTGTGTTTGTGCATGTGTGTGTGTTTGTATCTCTGTGTGTGTTTGTGCACGTGATTGAGTGTGTGCATTCGTGCATGTGTGCGTGCATGTATATACATGCATATTGGTTGTGTTGTGGCAGAGAGTTGCAAGGAACAGGGGATCAGAAGGAGATCATCCAGAAGCTGCAGAACAGACTGCAGAAAGCCACAGAGGACCTGGAGAGACTGTCCAGCAAACATCTGCTGGGTGAGCAACAACACACACTACAGCAGGCCTTCTAGAAATGCATATGTAAACACACTAGCATGTGCGTGTGCATGCGTGCATGCATGCACGCACACATGCGCATGCAGAAACACCCACATACATGCATGCATGCACACACGCACACACAATACACACACACATACACACATGCACATTTACCCACACATACACACATACACACACACTCACACACACACACACACACATTGTGTGCTGGTGGGAACAGATGGCAAAATTTACAAAACTGCATATACAGGGAGACTGCATTAAAAAAGCACATGTGTGCTTATTCCATTATCCTTGAAATAAAAGAATAAAATAATAAACAAATAAATAAATAAACACACTCTCTCACACACCACACACAACACACACCACTCACTCATCTCTCTCACTCACTCACTCACTCTACTCACTCACTCACTCACTCACTCACTCACTCACTCACACACACACACATGCACTCACACACACACACATGCATTCACCACACACAACACATGCACTCACACACACACTCACATGCACTCACACCACACACACACACACATGCACTCACACACACACACATGCACTCACACACACACACACATGCACTCACACACACACTCACACACACACACACACACACACACACACCACACACACACACACACACACACACACACACACACACACACACACACACACACAGAGTCTGGTGCACACTCGCCATTTGTTGACCCGGTTTCGAATCCCATTTGAGGGGATTTTTTACCCCCTTAGCAGTTAACATCAATGCCAACTCTATTCTCCCCCAAAATCCTTCAGATGACACTATAAACCAATGTCCCACACAGGACACAACACAAATCACACAAGACAGTAAGGTATGCGTTTTTCAGATGATGTCATCCGCAAACATTTTGAGTGTAAAGAAAATGACACTTGTCAAATACTTGGTGTCACCTGGTCAGATATTTATTGGGGAAGAAATGACACTTGTAGGTGCTGGCTTAGGCTACTCCAGGGACAAACAAAAGCAGTCCATGAGAACAGGCCTTTTGGGTTAGCTTATGACAGGAAGGACAAACACTACACCTTTTTTGTTTGTTTGTTGTTGCTTTTTTCATTCCTCAGCTAGAGCTCCAAGGTTCACCAATGGTGAGATTTTTCTATGTGGCTGTATTTTGCCCATCATCATCCATTCATGTTGTCTTTTATATCTAGGTCAACGCTCAAACCACTAGGCTATCACCTCCCCCCCCCCCTCCATCCAAATATACTCCCCCCTTTCCCATCATTCCTTGGTTAGAGCTCCAAGGTTCACCAATGGTGAGATTTTGTGAATGTGACTGTTTGTGCCCACCATTAAGGCAGCAGCATTCCAACTTTGAGGATGGAACATACATGAACATGAAAGCACGCAGGACATCTTGCGCACATGTTAAAATCTTGTTCCGCTTTTTGAAAGAGTAGGCCTTTGTGTGCCTGTGGGAGTAGATGACAACATTTACAAAACTGCATACACATGGGTACTGGATGCAAAAAAAGCACATGAGTGCTTATTCTATTATCCTTGATATAAAAAAGATAAAGGTGTCCCATAACCTGTGTGGTCATAGGGGAGCGAGGCGTCAGAGACCTCAGCTTCTCTAGGGGCCAGCATATTGAGGGCGGCGCACATCTTCTCTCCCTCTCTGCTTTACCTTCCCTGACCCTAAAGAGCACAGGTACCCATTTACAGCTGGGTGAACTGGGGTAACTGTACTGAAGCCAAGGCGCGCAAACGGTCACCCATCCAACTGGTAACCACGTTTGACGCTGCTTAACCTTGGCTGGGGGAAAGTGAGCACTCTGACCACTGAGCTATCCCGTCCTTGATATAAAAGAATAAATAATAAATAAATTAAAACAATAAAAATAAGCTTTGTTCTATAAGTAACCAAGCATTCAAACAGAGGTGTTTTTTTTGTTTTTGTTTGTTTTTTTACACACCTTTACCTTTTACCCTTTACCTATAACTAACCCTGTGTTCAAACAATAGTTTTGTTATTGTTTGTTGTTGTTGTTGTTTTTTATCAGGGAAGACGGTGAACAAGGTGGAGCATCATCCCAGCGTGTCCTCAGGGCCGAAGCTCAGCCTGGGGAAGGAGAGGGCGAGGAGGAGGGTGGAGAACACGGCCACAGAGCTGTGGTACTACGTCCACGCCAAGATGAAGGAGCTGGGCAGAGCCGCAGAGGGGGGGTCCGTCAGCGCCATCGTCAACAACATGAAGGCCGACCTCAAGGGATATCATACGTAAGAACCGGTTGCTTTTTTGTTGTTGTTGTTGTTTTGGGGGGGGGGGGGGGGGGGGGTTGTTGGGTGGTTTTGTTGTTTTTTTTTGTTGTTGTTTTTTTTTGGGGGGGGAGGGGTTTGTTTTTGGGTACCAGGCTGTAATGTTCACCGATGGTGAGATTTTTTGTGTGTATACGGACCGTTTTTTTTGTTTGTTCGTTTTTGGTTGTTGTTGTCTTTTTTTGGCTACCTCATCTTCTGTGTTGTTCCCGTCACTGCTGTACTGTTCACCAATGGTGAGATTTTTGTGTGTCTGTGACCATTTTTGTTTTTTTGTTTTTGTTTGGGGTTTTGTTTTGCTGTCTCATCTACTGTGATGTTCCTGTCCCTGCTGTTCCCACACCGCTTTTTTAATCTCCCAGCCACAGCCATACCCCAGGTTTGCTATGTTTTATTCTCCCTGGGTCGGAAGTCTTGCTTTTCTTGGTTTTTTTTATCTGTTCCTCAGCTAGAGCTCTGAGGTTCACCAATGGTGAGATTTTGCATATACGACCTTTTTTTTCCCCCACATATAATTAAAAAAAAAATTTTTTTTCTTTCCTTGGGTAGAGGCTGTTATGTTCACCAATGGTGAGATTTTTTGTGTATGCAGCTGGTGTTTTTAAGCACCATAAAGGTAGCTGCATTCCAACTTTGGGAATGTAGAAACATAATGTTTTTGGAATGTAGACACATAATGTACAATGTCTGCATAATGTAATGCAATCAGAGACACTCTATTTTCACTGGGTTTATTAAGATACACACAAATAAACACATGAGCCTGTTACAGGATACATACATACAGACACAGATGGAAACACACACTTACTTGCACAAACAGACATAGATAAAGTAACAGAGATAGACATGCACCAGTAAGCAGACAAATCAAGTTTTCATTTCCAGATGGTACATCAAATAAGCAATATATTTGCCTTTTTTTTCATCAGTAAGATAAGCACATGATGTACATATGCACACAGATGTGGGCACATTGTATTGAGTTACTTTGCATTGTATTGTAGAGTTTTGCTTTTTACTGTATTGTACCATATTGTGTCCCACTTCCACTCGCATTATCAAATTTTTCAGTGTAAAATTCAGTGATATCATTATCTGATGTACTGGGAGGACACTGACTGGCTTGGACTAATGCTGTGGTTTTTAAAAATATATTTTTTATTCTTTTATATCAAGGACAATGGAATAAGCACTTATGTGCTTTTTTACATCCAGTCCCCATGTGCATGCAGTTTTGTAAATTTTGTCATCTGTTCCCACTGGCACACAATGGCCTACTCTTTAAAAAAAAAGAACAAGTTTTAACATGTGTGCAAGATGATCTGCATGCATTGTGGCACACAGGGCCTGGGTTTACAGTCTCATCCGAAAGATTTTCGGGGAGAGTAGAGTCAGCACTAATGTTAACCCAAGGGGAAAAATACCCTCGAACGGGAATCGAACCAGGGACGTCAAATTACGAGTGACAGTGCCAGTGTGTGACGTGTGACATGTGACAGAGGGAGGGGGGTGGCTGTTGCAGGGTGATGGTGGAGGACTTTCTCAAGCTGCGTCAGGTGGACGGTGACGAGGACTGGAGGCGGAAAGAGTCGCTGGCCCTGGGAAATCTGGTGCAGCGCCGCCTACATTATTTACAGGTCAGAGGGCAGGGTCAGAAAAAGTGTGTAGTGTGTGTGTATGTGTGTGTGTGGGGGGGGGGGGCTATTGGTAGGGGGCAGGGGGTTGTTGTGTGAGTTGTGTGTGTGTGTGTGTGTGTGTGGGGGGGGTTATTGTGTTTGTGTGTGTTAGGTGTGTGTGTGGTGTGTGTGTGTGTGTGTCTGTGTGTGTGTGTGTGTGGGGGGGGGGGGGGTTGTTGTGTGTTTTGTGTGTGTTTGTGTGTGTACTATATATAGTGTGTGTAGTGTGTGTGTAGTAGCTTTCTTCAATTTAACATCTCTTCACTCATAGTGATATTAGACGAGAAACAAAAGTAGAATAAAATTAATTGTGTCACTTGTGTGCTTGAGTGTGTATGTGCGAGTGTGTGAGTATGTATGTCAGTGCACATGCCTGCATGTGGATATGAGCAAGTATGTGTGAGCGTGCATGTGCAAAATCATTTATTTGTGTGTGTGTGTGTGTGTGGTGTGTGTGTGTGTGTGTGTGTGTGTGTGTGTGTGTGTGTGTGTGTGTGTGTGTGTGTGTGTGTGTGTGTGTGTGTGTGTGTGTGTGTGTGTGTGTGTGTGTTGTGTGTGTGTGTTGTGTGTGTGTGTTGGTGTGTGTGTGTGGGGGGGGGGGGGATATTGTGTGTTTGTATGTGTTAGGTGTGTGTGTGTGTGTGTTTGTGTCTGTTGTGTGTGTGTGGGGGGGGGGGGGGTTGTTGTGTGTTTGTGTGTGTTTGTATGTGTACTATGTATAGTGTGTGTAGTGTGTGTGTGTGTGTGTGTGTAGTGTGTGTGTTTGCGTGTGTGTGTGTGTTTGTGTGTATGCATGCATGTGTGTGTGTGTGCATGTGTCCACATGTGTGTGCGTGCTTGCGTGTGCGTGCTATCCATTGTGTAACAAACTTTATCAGCATGTATGTCTGACACACCCAGTCTGAGTTTAGACGTTGTTCTTATGAAATTCCTGTCCATGGCGACAACAATCAATATGTCTGTCTGACAACAGTATAGATTGCTGTCACATTGATTCAACCAGACACATCCAAAGCTGTATCCATATAAACACGTTCATATTTGTGTGACCCAGTTTTTCTTTCCCTCTAACATTTGAAGAAAGAAAAATGATTCCAGTAAGATATTAAAGTCACACATGCAAGAGAGAGAGAGAGAAGAGAGGAGGAGAGAGAGAGAGAGAGAGAGAGAGAGAGAGAGAGAGAGAGAGAGAGAGAGAGAGAGAGAGAGATTCAGATCTTTTATTTTGAGGATAATGAATAAGCACTCATGTGCTTTTTTACATCCAGTCAGAGAGAGAGAGAGAGAGAGAGAGAGAGAGAGAGAGAGAGAGAGAGAGAGAGAGAGAGAGAGAGAGAGAATTCATTATAATATAAAAAAGTATCTATTTTTTATCTAAACATTCTATGCTACTAAAATTTAAAAGAAAGTCTGTTATTTATCTATCTAATTTTTTAAAATGCTTCTATGTTTTCAGTGATCTGGCATTGGTAATTAAAACCGACAAGCCCTGTTTCTTGATTTTTTTTCTGTTTGAAGTATGAGTTAAGAAAATAAAGGAACAAACTTACTGACTTTGTCAGTCAAAAAGTAAGTTGAACAAGAAAGAAGCAGCCGAAGAGCTTTAGTATATATGTGTGAGGCAGATTGCAGTCATGATGCTTTCCCCAAGGAGAGCTTCCAAGAATTCACTGCCAAGAAATATGTCACCACTATACTACAGCTGACATGAATGATACTGCTGCTGCTGGTGTGAGGTTTACTACATCCACATCTTTTGCTATTGCAACTGTCACTTACATTGTTCTTTTCTTCTTATTTTAATCAATAGTGAAGGAAAGACTTCATTTAAACTTCCATAGTGTTGTGACCTGTTGTTAGGGGACGGGATAGTTCAGTGGTCAGAGCACCCACTTTTCCCAAGCTTATGTTAAGCAGCATTGAGCCTGGTTATCAATTGGATGGGTGACTGTTTGTGCACCTTGGTTTCAGTACAGTCCCGAAGTCCACCCAGCTATAAATGGGTAACTGCCCTCTTTAGGGACAGGGAAGGTAAAGCAGCGAAGGAGAGGAGATGGGCGCCACCCTCAATATGCCGACCCCTAGAGAAGCTGAGGTCCCTGATGCCTTGCTCCACTACAACCACATAGGTTTTTAGTGAAGGAAGACTTCATTTAATATCCATAGTGTTGTGACGGTGATGATTACAAAAAAAGAAAAGTACTGCATAATTCCCACTACTAACACTGTTTGTGTTTCTATCTACGTTGCTGTGGCAGAACCCCAAAGACTGCCACTTGACAGTGAAGAGTAAAAAATAAAAAAAAAACTACAACAACATAATTCCCCACTACTAACAACACTGTTTCTGTTTCTGTTTCTCTGTTGTTGATGGCACAGAACCCCAAGGACTGTCGGCAGAGCAAGATCGTGCTGTGTGACCTGCAGAAGGGGTGTGGCTTTGGCTGCCAGCTGCACCATGTGACCTACTGCCTCATCGTCGCCTATGCCACGCAGCGCACCCTGGTGTTGGACTCCAAGGGCTGGCGCTATGCCTCGCGCGGCTGGGACACTGTCTTCAAGCCCCTGTCTGACACCTGCACTGACGCCTCGGGGTCCTCTGTGCACTGGGCAGGTGAGGGAGGGACCAGTACAGGGGCTGGGAAAGTGAAAGGGGTCAGGGTTGATGGTGACTGCAAAACACTGCTAGGAAAAAAGATTGGCTTTGACAGGATTTTGACAGGCTTGGTGAATGAATTTGACAGGCTTGGTGAATGAATTTGACAGGCTTGGTGAATGAATTTGACAGGCTTGGTGAATGAATTTGACAGGCTTGATGAATGAATTTGACAGGCTTGGTGAATTTGACAGGCTAGGTGAATGAATTTGACAGGCTTGATGAATGAATTTGACAGGCTTGGTGAATGAATATGACAGGCTCAGTTGCCTCTGGTTGAAGAACAGTGTAAAGGATAGTGCAGTGTTTTATAGCTTTTTTGTGAAGTAACTTATGTACAAAGTTAAGTTAAAGTCTGTCCCGAGCCGCTCATCAGGCCGGTGCTTATCCCGGTTTCTGTGGCGTTAAGCGACTGAGAGTCATAGACTCCCCCCCTGGATAGGACGCCTGTCTATCACAGCGTTAACCCCCAACACAAGGTTGGTACCCCTTTTACACCTGGGTGGGGTGAGAAAATAGCTGTAAAGTGCCTTTTCCAAGGGCACAACGCCATAGCGGAAAGCTTTGGATCAAACCCGCAACCTTTAGATTACGAGTCCAACACCCTAACCACTAGGCTACAGTGGCGGCTTATGTACAAAGGCATACAGTAAATAAGTAAATGATAAAATAAATGGAAAAGATGAAAAGGTGGCATGGCAACACTGTCAACCTTTCTCACTTCACAGGGTTAAATTATTGATTTAATTCTGTCCTTCTCTATCATCAGAAATCGTCAAATAGTCAATTCAAGCACCTAATGCACCGGGCTCTTGATTTTCTAGGTGTGGATAGGTTTTGTTTTATTTTGTTTGATTTAGCTGTCCAGTGTTGCCAACAGAAAAAAAAACAACGAAGAAAAAACCTTGTGGTTGATGAACTCAGAGCAATAATGTACTAATGGTCAAAGGGATCAATTGTTTAAGAGTTCTTAACCCCACACAGATGTTACAGGGTACGTTTTTAGTGTTGAAAGGTTTTCCACAGTGTTGAAACAATCAAAATCCTTTAGTGCTTTGAAGGCCATTATACCTGCACTTACCAGAGCTTAGGTGACCCCAGGACTCCAACTTTTCAGTATCGGGAAAAGTCAGAAAAATCGTTTGTGCTTTTCCTCATTTTTTGCAATATACATGTTCAAGCCAGCGAGTCCTGGAACAGGTGGAAATGGACTAAAACTTTAATGGACAGGGGTAAAGCATGCTGACATAGTAAAGCAATGAAATCCTTTAAGGGCTACCTCATTAAAAGGCAATGACTAGGCCTCAACTTTGCCGATTCACCCAGGGCAACAGAGGAGTGTGAGAAATGGTAGACACTTGTTGCAACGTGTCGTGATGTCACTGATTACTGCCTCGAGGACCATTTGGCAAGAGAGAGGTGACTCATTAACCCTGCTGACCTCTTATGACTTTATAAGGGACGGGATAGCCTAGTGGTCAGAACATTGCGCTCGCAATCTGATGACCCAGGTTTGATTCCCCTTTGAGGGGATTTTTCCCCTGGAGGTACATCAGTGCTGACTCCACTCTCCCCAAAAGTCCTTCAGATGAGACAATAAACCAAGACCCTGTTTGCGAACGCATGCAGAACATCTTGCGCACATGTTAAATTCTGTTCTGCTTTTCGAAAGAGTAGACCATTGTGTGCTGGTTGGAACAGATGACAAAATTTACAATACTGTGTACACACGGGGACTGAATGAAAAAAAGCACATGAGTGCTTATTCCATTATCCTTGATACAAAAGAATAAAATAAAATAAATAAATAAATAAACACACACACACACATACACACACACACTCACTCTCTCTCTCTCTCTCTCTCTCTCTCTCTCTCTCTCTCTCTCTCTCTCTCTCTCTCTCTCTCTCTCTCTCTCTCTCTCTCTCTCTCTCTCTCTCTCTCTCACACACACACACACACAACACAACACAACACAACACAACACAACACAACACAACACAACACAACACAACACACCCACCCCCACCCACCCACACCCAAAAGTGTAACCAAGACCATCTAAAAAAAAGACATTTCAACCTGTATGTATACCCCCACACAACATACACACACACACAATACACACACACGCACAATCATCCTCCATGCATGCATGTGTGCATGTGCAGCATCCCAGACGCGCATGGAGTCAGCGCGAGTGCTGAAGTTGCCGATTGTGGACAGCCTGTACCCTCGCCCTGACTTCATGCCCCTGGCCATCCCCGCTGACCTGGCCCCGCGCCTCAACACCTTTCATGGGGACGGCCCTGTCTGGTGGATCGGCCAGATGGTGCGCTACCTCATGCGGCCAAACCAGCACCTGCAGGAGGAGATTGATGCCGCCGCTGATCGCATGCAGTTCAAGAGGCCCATTGTGGGGTAGGTTGATGTTTGATTTTTCGAGTTAAAGTCAAATTCAAACTTTTATTTCCAGATGGTACATTGAGTAAGCAGTGCAGTTGCTTTTTTTCATCAAGCCATCCATCTAAGAAAAAAAAAAAAAAAAAAAAAAAAAAAAAATATATATATATATATATATATATATATATATATATATATATATATATATATATATATATATATATTATGTTACGTTATTGGTTCTGAGGAACAAACTCTTTGTTTTGAAAACACTCCAGTGGACGTATGACGCTGACTGAAGTGCCAAGAGTTGCTCCCCTACCTCTCGGGAATCACATCTAACAGAGCACACACGACTCAGAGATCATGTTATATTTCTTTTATTCAACTAATCTACTTCAAAACGGTATTGTTTCCAGTACAAAAATTCCAATAAAAACTAACAAGAAAACTCCTTTCTAACATCACCACGAATTTAACCAAAACTCTATTACTACGCTCACTAAACACAAATTTCAATCGCTAATCACTTTCACAGTTCTCATAACTTTTCTCCTATTTCTTCAAGTTTTCTCCCCTTCTTCTATATAAAAAAAAATCCCTAAATCTACCGTCCGCATTGCCTCCCCTGCTCGATCACTAGGGCGTTCGGCCGTGGAACTCCCCTCCTCTGCCACTGCGAAGGTAGCCCCTTGTATATATACAGTCCAGGCCCCTTCTACTGCCCGCTAAACATTCCAGCGCCGTGGGAATCCCCCTCCTCTCCTCTTCTCAGTATCATCTTTCCTCCTCGACTCTCCTCCCTCTTCGAGGCGATAACAGCCCCTTGTATTTATACAGTCCAGACCCCTTCTACTGCCCGCTGCCAGACCATCGCTGCCAGACCATCCCGGAAGCTTGGGGAACTTCACACAAACATCTTAGATTGCAGCAACGCGTCTTGACAGATTCCAGAATGTCATAGAATACTATGAACGATTCCCGGTACTTCTAAAACCTCTTAAAATATTATAAAATACTCCCGAAACTCCATGAGCAGACAAACATATAATGCAATCAACAGGCATTAACATTTATCAATAACTAATATTCCATGCGTCATAATCAAAGAATGTCATTCATTGCAATCCTAAAAACATGCTTAATTAGGAGCCCTGAATCTGTTTGTAACATTACCCCCCACTTAGAACAAATTTCCCAATATTTGTTTCCAAAACAACAAACAGATTCAACTTTGAAACTCAAGGTTCATAGTAGCTCACTCAATTTCAACATACAGCATTAGCATATTTCAGGGGACTGATAGCCTAGTGGTCAGAACATTGCGCTGGCAATTTGACGACCCAGGTTCGATTCCGGTCGGGGATATTTTCCTCCTGGAGTTTACATCAGTGCAGACTCCACTCTCCCCAAAAGTCCCTCGGAAGAGACTTCAAACCGAGGCCCCGTGTGCGAACGCACGCAACAACACCATGTGCGCACGTCAAATCCCGTTCCGCCCCCTCGCAAGATCAGGCCATCCTGCGCTGGCGGGAATAGACGACATCCACCAAACCGCACACACGCGGAGACTGGATGTTAAAAAGCACAAGAGTGCCCATTCCATCGCCCTCGATACAAACGAACAAATCAAATCAATAAATCATTTCAATCCAAAAAATGTTCATGAGGATATAATAAGTTCCAATATTGTCACTTCACAAAATTCAAACTATTTTAAGTTCTATCAGGAAACACCCACGTTGCCCCACAAATGTCTTCTGGAATCAGCACTTGTTCATACCCAAAAAACCCACACACAATCAACACTGCACCAAAATCGAATCAATACTGTTGTGCCCCAGCCTAACACTCTAGGGGGTCACCCAGAATGTGCACTCTGACTCACTAATCCCACCTGGGAATCACTGTGAGACTGAAATTGCACACTGAATGAGAAGTTTGCGTGTTTGACTATTTTCATGTACCTTGCCATATTGGCAGCCATACTCCGACTTCAGAGGATTTATTCTCCTTTGAAGGAGAGTGCAGGTTGTTCTGTTAAGAGCTTGTCATGGCCGAAGGCAATCTCAACACAACATTTTACAACATTACAACATTCTAGTGTAGGCCTTGGCAATGAGCTGACATCAACAACTGACACAACCCCTGGCCTAGGCCAACCAAATCAATAATACCCAACAATTTCAAAATAATAACCATGTTCATGATGTTGTATGACCAAACATGTCAAACTCAACAGCTAGAAAACCATCAAATACCCAACAATTTCAAAATGATAACCATGTTCATGATGTTGTATGACCAAACATGTCAAACTCAACAGCTAGGAAACCATCAACAGACCAAATGACCAACAATATGAAATGCACACTCATTTAGATTATGATTCTTCATGACAAAACAATGAATTTACTAAAATGTCACTTCTGAGCAGATGTGTTACCGTCTTTGGGACACCTCCTCCAGGATCAAATAGCGTAATCCTGTCAACCCTCTTGTAGTCCACGTACATGCTGTCTGCACCGTCCTTCCCTTGGGTGCCAAAAGTCAGTGTTCACAGAATCCCTGGTCACATAAATTTCCCCGCAAATGTCCTTTGGGTTTGGCACCTGTCCATCACTCCCGATGTGGAAATCCTTGATGAAGTCTCTGGGACAGCTCAGTCTCTGGTACACCTCCTCCTGGATCAAACACTGTAATCCTGTCGATTCTATTGTCCACACACATGCCGCCTACCTCATCTTTCTCTTGGATGAAAATCACCAGAGTAGCACACTGAGATCCTGGGGATTCCCATTCCATGCCCATATGACCCCTTGCGATAGAGTTATGTGCCAGCTCCACTGTAGAGTTACGTAGTTGAGGTGGCACCAACACCTGGCGTACCACTCCTCCATGGTTCTTGAAGACCCTGAAGAGGACACCCCCCTTTTCTTCAAAGTGAAACTCCCCACTTTCTGTCATGACAGCCTCCTCATGTTTACGATGTTTATCAAGCGAAGGGTCAGCTCTCTGAAGCTCCATCAATTTTCCTTTGTCCACAATAGTTGCCTTGGAACTATCAGTGACTTTCATGGGAATGCTCTCTCCCCTCCTTCTTTGATTGCGCCCTTGTGGTCACGGCACATTCCTCATCATTGAACTTGTCATCAATGGCGTTTATCTCTGGATGTTTTCCTATTTGCGAACTGTTTCTGGTTTCAGATTCCAGCATTTTCTCATTATCACTGCTTGATGCCATCTTACCCATTTCCACAATTTCTTCAACAAAACGTCGAAACCTCAGGAGGAAGCCGTTCAGGTCCTCTGGTTTATCATCCAACACTGGCGACTTCGTATCTTTAGCTAGATCACCATTATTACTCAATCTTTGAACAGAGCTGCCATGCTCCAATTCAAGTCTTCTCATCTCCAATTCATGACGCCTCTCCCTCTCTCTTTCTTCTCTTTCCCTCTCTCTTTCTTCTCTTTCAAGCTTTTCCTTTCTCTCTTCCCTTTCAATTCTCTCTTTTCTTTCTTTCTCTTTTTCTTCTCTTTCGAGGGCTTCTCTTCTCCTCTTCCCTTTCAATTCTCTCTTTTCTCTCTCTTTCTTCCTTTTCCAACCTATCTTGCCTGTCTCTCTCTCTTTCTTCTCTGTCTTTCTGATCTCTCTCTTTAAATGTTTCATATTGTCCTGCTAGGCTTTCTAGCTCTTCCCTGCTATCTGCCATAACTGATTTTTTCAAAAGTTAGAATTACAAAGTTATGACGTAATGTCTCACTCCAATCCTTTGTTTACACGGTGATGACGCCACACACACAAAACTTAAACCAGTTATACTCACGTGAGCTCCACAGACTAACTAAATCAGACGCCAGATCTCACTCAGCAGGAGGCTAAAGCAAGACCGCGGCCCCTGACAGTCCCTTTAGATACACAATGCTCACTGAGCTTCACACCCTTACTGGAATACACTCTGAATTACCTCAGTAAAACAGACGAACTAATCCACACACTGAGTTCCATCAACAAATTCCGAAGGCCAGTCGTAAACACACCCATTGTGAATACGCAGACAAACGAATCCACACACTGAAATTCCGAGATCTGTCGTAGACACACCCGTTGTGATTACGCAGTCTCCTCACAGATTCAACTCCAGGTTACTCCGAAGCATCCAATGCTTCCGGACGTACACCCCCTGAATCAAAACAACAAATTTCACACTAAAATTCCATAGCTATGTTGTAAACACAACCGCAGCAGTGAATACAATACTCTTCCTTGAAATCTGAAGTCGGAAGCTACTGTGTTGATGGTTCAAGTTGAGAGATATCCCGGCTTGGCCCCCATATGTTACGTTATTGGTTCTGAGGAACAAACTCTTTGTTTTGAAAACACTCCAGTGGACGTATGACGCTGACTGAAGTGCCAAGAGTTGCTCCCCTACCTCTCGGGAATCACATCTAACAGAGCACACACGACTCAGAGATCATGTTATATTTCTTTTATTCAACTAATCTACTTCAAAACGGTATTGTTTCCAGTACAAAAATTCCAATAAAAACAAACAAGAAAACTCCTTTCTAACATCACCACGAATTTAACCAAAACTCTATTACTACGCTCACTAAACACAAATTTCAATCGCTAATCACTTTCACAGTTCTCATAACTTTTCTCCTATTTTCTTCAAGTTTTCTCCCCTTCTTCTATATAAAAAAAAATCCCTAAATCTACCGTCCGCATTGCCTCCCCTGCTCGATCACTAGGGCGTTCGGCCGTGGGACTCCCCTCCTCTGCCACTGCGAAGGCAGCCCCTTGTATATATACAGTCCAGGCCCCTTCTACTGCCCGCTAAACATTCCAGCGCCGTGGGAATCCCCCTCCTCTCCTCTTCTCAGTATCATCTTTCCTCCTCGACTCTCCTCCCTCTTCGAGGCGATAACAGCCCCTTGTATTTATACAGTCCAGACCCCTTCTACTGCCCGCTGCCAGACCATCGCTGCCAGACCATCCCGGAAGCTTGGGGAACTTCACACAAACATCTTAGATTGCAGCAACGCGTCTTGACAGATTCCAGAATGTCATAGAATACTATGAACGATTCCCGGTACTTCTAAAACCTCTTAAAATATTATAAAATACTCCCGAAACTCCATGAGCAGACAAACATATAATGCAATCAACAGGCATTAACATTTATCAATAACTAATATTCCATGCGTCATAATCAAAGAATGTCATTCATTGCAATCCTAAAAACATGCTTAATTAGGAGCCCTGAATCTGTTTGTAACAATATATATATATATATATATATATATATATATATATATATATATATATATATATATATATATATATATATATATGTATATATATATATATATATATATATATATATATATATATGTATATATATAATATATATATGCATATTTGAAAAAGGAAATGCAGTTCAAGAGGCCCATTGTGGGGTAGGTTTGTGTTTGTGCTGCGAGTTAAGCTGTTTCACTCTGCACAGCAGATAGCCATGTAATCCAGCAACTCCTGGTATTTTTACCTGCCAGACACCCTGCACAGCAGTAGTAGTTGTTGTTGTTGTTGTGCGTTCCCTAGCTTAACACCCCACAGGGGGTCAACCAGAATAGGCAACTCTTGACTCACTCACCCTACCTGTGTGCCTGTGTGTTTTTCAGGGTGCACGTTCGGCGCACGGACAAGGTAGGGGTGGAGGCAGCGTTCCACACGCTGGACGAGTACATGCAGCATGTGGAGGCGTACTACGACCAGCTGCAGCACCACTCACCTGTGGAGCAACGCCGCGTCTACCTGGCCACTGACGACCCCTCCATCCTGGGGGACGCCAAGAAAAGGTCCGTGGGTTGTGTGGGGTGTGTGTTCTGGAGTTACTTGGTGAAGACGGTAGATTTTCTCTGTGTGTGTGTGTGTGTGTGTGTGTGTGTGTGTGTATTTATTTGTTTGTTTTTGTTTATTTATTTATTTGTTTATTTATGTATTTATTTATTTGTTTATTTCATTTATTTTATTTTATTTTATTTTAATTTTTTAAAATTTATTTTCTTTTATATCGAGAATAATGGAATAAGCACTCATGTGGGTTGTTTTTTTTTACATCCAGTCCCCGTGTGTATGCAGGTTTTGTAAATTTTGTCATCTGTGTGTGTGTGTGTGTGTGGTGTGTGTGTGTGTGTGTGTGTGTGTGTGTGTGTGTGGTGTGTGTGTATTTTTTTTTTTTTTTGTGCTATGTGACCTGTGCTGTGTGACCTGTGCTGTGTTTTTTTAATTTATTATTTATTCTATTAATTCTTTTATATCAAGGATAATGTGTGACCTGTGGTGTTTGACCTGTGCTATGTGACCTGTGACCTGTGCTGTGTGACCTGTACCTGTGGTAGTTGACCTGTGGTATGTGTGTGTGCAGGTACAGCAAGTACCATTTCATCAGTGATAACGGCATTTCTCGCTCAGCGGCCCTGGGGTCACGCTACACGGACAGTTCCTTGAGGGGGTCATCCTGGACATCCACTTCCTGTCCATGACCGATTACCTGGTCTGCACCTTCTCCTCCCAGGTAACCTCACACACCAAACATCCCACACCTCACCTGCCTCTGCCTCTGCTGCAGTGCCAGATGACTGATTGTCAAGACACAGCACAGACACACACACAGCAGAAGTCAGTCAAGGGTCCAGTGCTTAAAATTAGCATGACTCTTCCTTTTTATCAAGTTCAAGTGCGGTCAGTTTCTTGCTGTGATCAGCACCAGTTAGGCTGGGATGGGATTTATTTATTCATTTATGGTGGGGTTTTTTATTTGAGGATAATAGAATACATAGTCATGTGCTTTTTTTACATCCAGTCCCCGTATGTATGCAGGTGTGCCGGGTGGCCTACGAGCTGATGCAGACGCTGCATGGAGATGCCTCCACCTACTTCCGCTCCCTGGACGACGTCTTCTACTACGGAGGTCAGAACGCCACAACCTCCCGCGCCGTGGAATCCCACCAGCCCCAGGGAGTGGAGGAGCTCAAGTTCGAGGTCGGGGATCTGCTGGGCATCGCAGGGAACCACTGGGACGGTTACTCCAAGGGCACGCTGAGAAAAACGGGCAAATCGGGCCTGTACCCCTCCTACAAGGTGGAGAACGAAATCGTGTCAGTGCAAATGCCCAGGTATCCTGAAGTGCAGGAGGGGGGGGAGGGGGACAAGAAGGAGGAGGAGGAGGAGGAGAGGGTGGGGGTGGCGGTGGACTACGGTCACAGATGATGACATGGTGACAGTAGAGTTGAGGTACAGGGTTGGTGTGTGTGTGTGTGGGTGGGGAGTGAAACCAGGCTCTGTGAGTCAGATGATGGTGGCACAGAGGAGGAGAGAGACTGAGAGAGTGAGTGAGTGAGGGCTGTGGTGAGGTGAGGTGAGAGGAGGAGGGATGGTGGTGGGGATGGGTGCGTACTGGGTGGAGTACTGGTGATGGAACATGCAGGTTGAGAGATGGACAGATGGATGAAGGACTTTGTCTTAAGGGAGAGTTGTTACGGAGACACACGCTGTGTGTGTGTGTGTGTGTGTGGAGTGTTTTTTGGGCTGGCAGTGTCTTGTCTTGGTCAGTGAGTGGTTTGGGGAGACAGACTGAAGGAACTTGTCCTAGGGGAGTTGTTGTGGAGACACCACTCTGTGTGTGTGTGGAGTGGGGGGGGGGCAGTGTGTGTGGGTACTGTAGATCTTGTGGTGGGGACTGACAGGAACATGCAGCATTGCACCTGGCAGGGACCCGCTGTAGTTTGAGGTCCGGCAGTGGTTTGGGGGTCTGAAAAGTGTCATGTGCTTTGGCAGCGTCATGTAGTTTGGCAGTGTCATGTGGCCTGCTGTGTCATGTGCTTTGGCAGCGTCATGTGGTCTGGCAGTGTCATGTGGTTTGGCATTGTCATGTCATGTGGTTTGACATTGTCCTGTCATGTGGCCTGTCAGTGTCATGTGGCCTGGCCATGTCATGTGGTCTGGCAGTGTTGTGTGGTCTGGCAGTGTCATGTCATATGGTTTGGCAGTGTCATGGGGTTGGCAGTGCCAAGGTGTTGGCCGTGAACTGAGGCTGG
>JASPKP010001397.1:0-2500 GCA_030674155.1 Stramonita haemastoma
CTAGTCTAGTGCGTTGCAGCGTCGTAGAGTCACGGCCTATCATACCACACAACGATCAGGATGCTATTCCCCATCAGAGCACGTCACGTCCATTACCACCCACACTTTATTCCGTATCGGGGAATATATCTGTCTCGGGCACGAGAGGGGGTCCGCCTACAGAGTTTAGCCAGGGGACAATTCTGGCTGGCGGGGGGTTCTTTCAGGTGCTCTAAATGCATGCTGCAGTGGGACCTCGGTTTATCGTCCTATGGGATGGACTTAGCACCAAGCCTTGTTGACTCATGCTCCGGAGATGAGATGAGGGAATAGTCTGGCTTCGGGCGGGTATTCAGGCACCAAACCTTGGGTTGGGTTGGTTAGTGGGGGGGGGGGGGGAATTTTGTGCTTGAAGGGGGAGCGAGGGAGGGAGGGGGTATTTCTTCTTATTTTTTTCTTTTTCTTCTACTGATTTTTGTTGAGGGGAGGGGGGGGGGTAGGATTACGTGTGTGTTATGGCTGGACCCCCAAACGATTTATGTAGACACATCAATGTACGTGCAGACAGGAAACGGAGAGGAAAATTGATAAAAACAAATTGGTATTGCAGTGTGAGGGGGCGGTAGCCGAAAAATTCACTCCGAAAAATGTGGTGATGATAAGGCGATTCGGGACAGATTGAGAGGAGAATTAATACTGGACCAGTCGAACCTGCTTTGCATACAGAATCAAATGAAACAGGGGGAGAAAACAAGCAGACACCTATATCAAAGGGAGACAAGTGATGGTGGACCAGGCTGTGATATCGTGTCCAGACCTGTAAGCCTGTAAACAAAATGCATCTTATTTCTGCTGCAGACGTTACGCATTTCTCAGCTAGCTGACTTGTGCTACCCGCCCCCTCCTTCTCTCTTCTCTATTCTGACAAGTCAGTGTGACACTTTCAGATGGTATACACTGGACAAGTCGTACCTAGCGGAGTCCAGTCCTACCCATCTTCTCACACTGCATACTGGGCATGTTTTATTATATGTATCACTGGTTATTGTTGGCTTACTCTTCTACTAAAAGATGGATATTTTTGTTTGGGATTTAGGTTGTTGTTCTTCTTCTTTAACTAGCTTAAAATGTGTCCTCCATGCTTTTAGCGCAGGGGACCTTGGTTAATTGTCTTATCCCGTTGGGGCATAAAATTTTTCCCCCATCCACTAGACCATGAGTGGTGGTCTGGGCGCTAGTTTTTCGAATGAGACGATAAACCGAGGCTCTGTGTGTTACACACTATTATTTAGCGCACGTAAAAGAACCCGGGGTAACAATGGGGTTGTCCCTGGCAAAATTCTGTAGAAAAAAAGCCACTCTGTTAGGAAAACAAATACAGTTGCAGACAGGAAAAAGAAAAAAATGGGTAGGCGCTGCACTTGTGGTTACGCGCTCTCCCCGGGGAAAGCAGCCCGAATTTCACGCAGAGAATTCTGCTGTGACATTAAGTGGTATAAAATAAAAAATAAAAGTAAAATAAATCTGAAAGACTCGCGAGGGAATGGTCTTGGGGCCATTGTTACCTCCAGAAAAAATAATGATATGGAACCCTTAGCACCCTCAGATTATTCCAGAACACGAGATAGACATGATAGCCACAAAGCCATCTCGCCGACGTTATGGTGCGGTCTGTCAAAACGGAGCGGAGTCATCGTGATGTGGTTTACCGTGTTATTTAAAAGACGTGTCGGTGATGTGAAGTTATAATATGGCAAATATTTTGAAAAATATATCGGCTGTATGACATGCTGTAGCATCTTGTTTGTTTTATTTTTTTATTTTATTCTTTTATATCGATGATAATGGAATAAGCAATCGTATGCTTTTTTACATCCAGTCCCCGTGTGTATGCAATTTTGTAGATGTCATCTGTTCCCACCGGTACACGATGGCCTACTCTTACAAAAAGCCGAACAGGATTTAACGTGTGCGCAAGATGTTCTGCGTGCGTTCACACACGGGGCCTCGGTTTATAGTCTCATCCGAAAGACTTTTGGGGGGAGTGGAGTCAGCACTGATGTTAACTCCAGAGGAAATATCTCCTCGACCGGGAATCGAACCCGGTCGTCAAATTGCGAGCGCAATGTTCTGACCACTAGGCTATATCCCGCACTTAAGATAGACCACTTATGTAGGAAGCGCTGTGGTAAAATTGTCCTACTTTCGCAATGTGCAAGACTGTCCATAGATGTAAACATTTTTTTTATCTTGACTTACAGGAGGATCACTGTCACGTTCCAATATACTGTTAGTTTTGAGGGTCTCGTTTTGTTTTTGCCTTTGAACTTCTTCATGTTTGCTCCGAACGGTGTCAAGAACACTCTTTACAATATTTGTAAACTCCTCAACCAAATTGAATGATGTCAAAACTACTTTAATCAGCCAATGAAAGGCAATTACAGAGTAGATCATTGACGGGAACACAATATGGTAGACAATCAACTGGGACCAGCAGGAATACGCTATCAAGTAGTGTCCA
>JASPKP010001397.1:10000-15000 GCA_030674155.1 Stramonita haemastoma
TCTCTCTCTCTCTCTCTCTCTCTCTCTCTCTCTCTCTCTCTCTCTCTCTCTCTCTCTCTGCTGTTATCTTCTGTTTCGTCTTCAAGATTGAAAAGTGTTTATACTGTACCGTCTAACCCGGCCGGCCACAAGATCGATGTGAAGACTTAAATGATTTTCTCTTCTGCCTGCACTCAGATGCGGTCTGTTCATAGGGGTCTGTTCATAAGGGTCTGTTCATAGAGGAATGTTCATAGGTGGTCTTTTGTAATGTTTTGTTCATAAGGGTATGTTCATGAGGATCCGTTCATGGCGTCTGTTCATAGGGGTACGTTCATAGGGGTCTGTTCACATGGGGTCTGTTCGTATGGGGCTGTTCATAGGGGTATGTTCATAGGGGGAGTCTTTTCACAGGGGTCTGTTCATAAGGGTTTGTTCATAGAGGTATGTTCATGGTGTCTGTTCATGGGGTCTGTCCATAGGGGGTCTGTTCAAATGGTCTGTCCATAGGGGTTCTGTTCAAATGGTCTGTCCATAGGGGTTCTGTTCAAATGGGTCTGTCCATAGGGGTCTGTTCATAGGGGGTCTGTTCAAATGAGTCTGTTCATAGGGGTTGTTCATAGGGGGTCTGTTCATAGGGGTTGTTCATAGGGGGTCTGTTCATAGGGGTTGTTCATAGGGGGTCTGTTCATAGGGTTGTTTAAATGGGTCTGTTCATAGGGGTTGTTTAAATGGGTCTGTTCATAGGGGTTGTTCTTAGGGGGTCTGTTCAAAGGGGGTCTGTTCATAGGATGGTCTGTTGATATGGTCTGTTCATAGAGGTCTGTTAATAGGGGTCTGTTCATACGGGTCACACTCTTGTCATGTCCTTAGAAACGCGTACGGGAGGGTTTTCGCCTTCTTTTCCATTCTTTTATTTTATTCTTTTTTTTTCGTTCCTCAGGTATATCACTGAGGTTCACCAATGGTGAGATTTTTGCGAATGCGCCCTGTTGTTGTTTTTTTTAATCCACCATGAAGGTAGCTACATTCCGACTTCGGGGATGTATACTAGAGAGTATGCTCGTGATTCCGTAACGCACCCAACGCTGACATGATTTACAGGATCTTTAATGTGGGTATTTGATCTTGTGCATGTGTATAATTATACTCGTAGGGAATTAAGGTACTGGCAGGTCTGCGTTTGAAATTGACTTGGGAGATTGTAAAAATCCTAACGACCCTTAATTCACTAGACGCAACAGAGATTCGAACACAGACTTCACGGACCCATGGGTTTGAAGTCGAATGGTCTTATCTGCTCGGCTAAAGTGTCCGTCATAGCCATTCGAAAACTCTTAAATGGAATGGTAAGTGTAACTGTCTTTTCTGTTCTTCTCTGCTCTTTTTTTTCTCTTCTCTTCTCCTCTCTTCTCTTCTCTTCTCTTCTCTTCTCTTCACTCCTCTTCTCTTCTCTTCTCTTCTCTTCTGTTCTCTTCACTCCTCTTCTCTTCTCTTCTTCTCTTCTCTTCTCTTCTCTTCTCTTCTCTTCTCTTCTTTCTTCTCTTCTCTTCTCTTCTCTTCTCTTCTCTTTCTTTCTTTCTCTTCTCTTTTTTTCTTTTCTCTTCTCCTCTCTTTTTTTTCTCTTCTCTTCTCTTCCCTCCTTTTCTCCCCTCTTCTCTTCGCTTCTCTTCTCTTCTGTTCTCTTCTCTTCTCTTCTCTTTTTGTCTCTTCTCTTCTCTTCACTCCTCTTCTCTTCTCTTCTGTTCTCTTCTCTCTTTTTCTCTTCTCTTCTCTTCTGTTCTCTTCTCTCTTTTTCTCTTCTCTTCTCTTCTCTTCTTTCTCTTCTCTTCTCTTCAACTCTCCTCTTCTCAGAACTATTTTACTTTCGTCTCAGAGTATCCGACATTTTTTTTCTTTTCTTACAACCATGCATACTGTACTTTCTGTTCAAAACACCACTGCAAGGGGTGTCTGTTCATATGGGGTCCGTCCACTGTCAGACGTTGTCTTCCCATCGTTTCCTCTGTCTGCCTCTTCGTCTCCCTCCTTTCACTGTCTCCTGTAGGACAGTCTAAACCGTTCGTTACAGTAAAAAAAAAAAAAAAAAAAAAAAGTTTAAAAAAGACACAAATGTTTTTTTTTTTTTAAAACGTGCATGTACAGTGCTGTAGTGTTTAGACACCATCCCTGAAGTCGGAATGCGGCTGCCTTAATGGCTAAAAAATAAAAACCCCAGTTGTATACGCAAGAATCTCAAGAAAATTGGTGAACCTCGGGGCTCTATCCCAGGAACGAAGGGAAAAATGCAAAGCGTCTATACCCCGTCACAGCGTGTAGAGAGAAAGCGACTGCCACGCAATGTGAAGTGGCTCGCTCCGTCTGTTTTGAGAGAAACGATGGTTATATCTATTTCTTCGTTTCTTGTTCCAAATCGAAACTGTTTCCATCTGTTTACCACTGAAGTGTGATTATTTACTCCGCTCCCTAGTCTGACTTAAGAAAGACTTAAGAGAGAGAAAGAGAGGGGTAATATTCACTGTTGTTCTTTTGCATTCAGGTTCTGGAATGATAGTGTTCTTTTTAACGTTTCTTTCTAGCAAACCTGGTCCCTGATGTTTATGTCAAATTGGTTCATGTTTCTTATTGCGTGTAGCTTTTTTGTTTGTTGTTTTCTTGTTTTGTGGGGGGGGGGGAGTTTGGTTTGCTTCTTGTTGTTGTTTTGGGGTGATCCTTCTCTTACTTCTATTTTTACTTGAGATACCTGTATACTTTATCACAAAGTACATGAGCAATTAGCCAGCCAGCCAGGTTGCATTGGTTTTTGTATAACCATATCTGCTTCATTATCATCACTATTGTCCTTTGTGACATAAAGGCAACAATCCAGTATGAGGACAGCATGTCCAACCCATTTGACATCAAGAGTGGAGTCAAGCAAGGCTGTGTCCTTGCTCCCACCCTCTTTGGCATCTCCTTTACCCTGCTCCTAAAGCACGCTTTTGGAACTGCAACAGAGGGTGTATACCTACGCACCAGATCCAGCGGTCGACTATTCAACCTGGCTCGGTTGAAAGCAAAAACAAAAGTGATGGAGAAAACAATTAGGGACATGCTTTTTGCTGATGATGCTGCTGTCACTTCTCACACTGAGCAAGAACTCCAATGCCTCATGGATAGTTTTTCCCAGGCCTGCAAAGACTTCGGCCTGACAATCAGCCTGAAAAAGACCAATGTGCTGAGCCAGGACGTGGTAACTACACCAGCCATCTACATCGATGACTACCAGCTCGATGTCGTACACCAGTTCACATACCTGGGATCCACCATCAGTGACAACCTATCCCTTGATGCCGAGATCAACAAGCGCATCGGCAAGGCTGCTACGACCTTAGGACGCCTCACTACCCGTGTCTGGGAGAACCCAAAGCTGACAATTTCCACCAAGATGGCAGTGTACAACGCCTGAATCGTCAGCACTCTCCTATATAGCAGTGAAACATGGACAACATACTCCAAACAGGAGCGCAAACTGAACAGCTTCCACATGCGCTCTTTCCGTCGCATCCTCGGCATCCACTGGAGTGACAAAGTTACCAACGCTCAGGTCCTCGAGGTTGCAGGTCTTCCCACAATGTACACACTCCTCAGACAACGCAGACTCAGATGGCTCGGTCACGTGCGAAGGATGGAGGATGGACGCATTCCTAAAGATCTCCTCTATGGTGAACTTGCCTCCGGCAAAAGAAGCATTGGCCGCACCCAACTGCGCTACAAAGATGTCTGCAAGCGTGACATGAAAGCCCTGGACATCAACCTAGAGAACTGGGAGGAGGTAGCGGCTGACCGCAGCAAATGGCGCAGTGTTCTCCACAAACAGCTGAAGTGTGGTGAAGAAAAGATCCACACCGCAGCAAACGAAAAGAGAGCCAAGCGGAAGGCATGTGCTCCAGCCACCTCAACAAGCCACATCTGCATCAGATGCAACAGAGACTGCCACTCCCGCATCGGACTGACCAGCCACAGCCGGCGTTGTCGCTGAACAAATGACCTGTCTTTTGGCGCGAATTCCATAGTCGACACCGACTGACGGAGGCCTACTACTACTGTCCTTTGTGTGCTTATGCTTTTGCTCCTCGTCTTTACACCTGGCATTCATTTATTGATATAAATGTTTTGTTGTTTCTCTACAGCTCAAAATAGTTCATGGGAATAGTCAGTTGTGAAAAATCGTCTCCTCACGCCATGACATCTGCATGCCCTGAAAAAAACATAGATCAATGCCTGATTTTCTAGTTTTACAACAAGGGAAGAGAGACAGACAGACAGTCAGACAGACAGTCAGACAGACAGACAGACAGACAGACAGACAGGCAGACAGAAACACAGACAGAGAGAGATGATGATGATGATGATGATGATGATGATGATGATGATGATGATGATGATGATGATGATGATGATGATGATGATGATGATGATGATGACGACGATGACGATGACGATGATGATGATGATGATGATGATGATGATGATGATGATGATAGCCTTTGGCTCCAAGGATATCGTAGATAAAAATGGAAAACGTTGATTTGCTTGTTTCTTATCGGTCCGTACCTGAAGAGTACATGATAAATATGGTGACACAACAAGCAATACCTTCACAACAAGAAAAAAACATGATCAGAAAAAGAGAGTGGATGTCGATACAGACACTGAGAGACAGAGACAGAGACAGAGACAGACAGACAGACAGACAGACTTGTGGCTGACAGAAGGTTGGTTCTGCCCGCCTTTAGAACAAAGCTTTGTTTGTCATTAAAAGTCTTGTCATGTATTGTCATTGTTGTAGAGGTGGCAAAATAAAATGATATGAGCATGGTGCCAATGCTACAAGTGTTAAAATACTCGCAATATCTTCATAAAGATGCTTCTTGCTATTTCCTGAATATTGGCCTCTCTCTCTCTCTCTCTCTCTCTCTTCTCTCTCCTCTCTCTCTCTCTCTCTCTCTCTCTCTCTCTCTCTCTCTCTCTCTCTCTCT
>JASPKP010001397.1:20000-29210 GCA_030674155.1 Stramonita haemastoma
GTTTTTCTGTTCACTGTGGGTATGTATATGTTATTTTTAAGTTAGCTTTGTTTGCTTCAAGGAATACTTACTGATTTTGTCGTTTGTGTTGTCGTTGGAAAGGCTGTGATCTCTCTCTCTCTCTCTCTCTCTCTCTCTCTCTCTCTCTCTCTCTCTCTCTCTCTCTCTCTCTCTCTCTCTCTCTCTCTCTCTCTCTCTCTCTCTCTCTCTGGGACTGGATGTAAAAAAGCACATGAGTGCTTATTCCTTATGCTCGAAAAAAAATGATTTGATTTGCTTCCATTTCATTTGATATCTCTCTCTCTCCTCTCTCTCTCTCTCTCTCTCTCTCTCTCTCTCTCTCTCTCTCTCTCTCTCTCTCTCTCTCTCTCTCTCTCTCTCTCTCTCTCTCTCTCTCTCTCTCTCTCTTTGCTAAGCCTGTTTCTTGTGCAGAAATGGAACGAGCGCAGTACATAGAAATGATCTTTAGTTTCTGTTAGGATCAGACATTGTCACGTGTTTCCTTTAGTTCTTAAACAGATATGTCTGAAATACCTTGTATCGTATCGTATTGTATTGTGATGTATTGCATTGCATTGCATAGCTTTGTATTGTATTGCATCTGTGGTCTAGAGTAGAGGTCACGCGCCTGCCTAGAAAGAGAAAAGTCCGGGTCGGAAGTGTGCTGCGGCTCGAACCCCGTTTGGGCCCACTATTTTTTTTATTGGCTGCATGTGTGAGAATAGGTTGAATGCAAGCGCTTTGAGTTGTTTTTACAAGATATAACGATGTATATTTTGTCTATATGTTATTATTATTATTATCACCAATATTTTTTATTACTGTACTGTATTGTATTGTATTGCATTGTATCCATTGACGGATTACGAAAATTTTATGTTAATCCAGGCTTATTGCCTAGAGTAATTTACGACGATGTACTCATTTTGAGATACCGTAATATCTTTAAACTCAAACGGACAGGAAGCGACATGAATGAGAAAGTTTCCAACGTCTTGTGCATAGACACCAATAAGCCAGAGCTGGACAGAAAAAAAGCCCCATCCACCGGATTGATTAATTCATTAATTAATTAATTAAAAGGATGCAAATGGCACTCCCAGCTTTCATCATCATTTTGCTAGCTGCCTAGTTCACACATTGGCTAGGAAGATTGTCTCTATCGTGATGATACTGCTGAAGTTTT
The DNA here is from genome assembly GCA_030674155.1 of Stramonita haemastoma. Lineage (NCBI taxonomy): Eukaryota > Metazoa > Mollusca > Gastropoda > Neogastropoda > Muricidae > Stramonita > Stramonita haemastoma. Next base: position 21,187 of record JASPKP010001397.1, read on the forward strand.
ACCTGCCAAAATCTAATTATGGACGTGTATATGTATCTGTGTGCGGTTATATCATTTGCGTGTGTGTGTGTGTGTGTGTGTGTGTGTGTGTGTGTGTGTGTGTGTGTGTGTGTGTGTGTGTGTGTGTGTGTGTGTGTGTGTGTGTGTGTGTGTGTGTGTGTTTTCTCTCTCTCTCTCTCTCTCTCTCTCTCTCCTCTCTCTCTCTCTTCTCTCTCTCTCTCTCTCTCTCTCTTCACTTCTCTTCTCTTCTCTTCTCTTCTCTTCTCTTCTCTTCTCTTCTCTTCTCTTCTCTTCTCTTCTCTTCTCTTCTCTTCTCTTAAATTTCATCACTTCCTCTTCCATATTTTCCCAGTTTCGCTCTCTGGCTCTCTTTTCTCCTTTTTTTTCGCACACTGTTTGTACGGGGAGGGGGGGGGTGCTTTGTTTTGTTTTGTTTTTTCTGGCGTTTATTTTGTTCCTTTATTTGTTAGTTGATGTTCTTGTTATTTGAAATCTCAATCTTGGAGAGAAAAAAAAACAGATTATTTCCTATCCTTTGATCTGGTGAATAAAAGTGTTTATCTTATTTGGTTATATCTAATTCAATTCTATCTTTTGTACCTGTCTAGGGGTTGAGAATTTATATTTTGAACTCTCTCTCTCTCTCTCTCTCTCTCTCTCTCTCTCTCTCTCTCCTCTCTCTCTCTCTCTTCTCTCTCTCTCTCTCTCATCTATCTATCTATCTATCTATCTATCTATCTATCTATCTATCTCTATCTCTATCTTCAAGCTCTCAAAACTGCTATAGTCACACCTCTACTAAAAAAAGCACGATCTCGACCCTAACATTCTGAAGAACTATAGACCTGTTTCTAACCTACCTTTTATCTCAAAAGTCCTTGAAAAAGTCGTTCTCAGACAACTCAACAGCCATCTTCATTCCAATAGCCTCCTTCCGCCTTTCCAGTCTGCCTATCGCGCCAACCACAGCACTGAAACCACCCTAGTGCACACCTTAAATACGCTTCTGCACGCTTCTGACACAGGAAAAATATCCCTTCTCACTCTTCTCGATCTATCTGCAGCTTTCGACACTATAGACCATTCAATTCTTCTCTCACGTCTTCAAAAAACGTTTGGCATCACAGGCACAGCTCTCACTTGGTTTAATTCATACCTTACCGATAGATTCCAAACAGTAGCAGTTAACAAGATTCAATCCACACCTGTCAAACTGGAATGTGGAGTCCCGCAGGGATCAGTTCTGGGCCCTGTTCTTTTCACTCTATACACTGCTCCATTGTCACATATAATAAACCGTCATCAAATCAACTATCATTTCTATGCTGATGACTCTCAGATTCTAAGCTGTGATACTCCTGAAAATCTGCCATCTCTCCTGATAAATATGTCCTACTGCCTTGAAGATATCCAAAACTGGATGATACAAAATAAGTTACAGCTAAATGCAGATAAAACTGAAGCCATGCTGGTAGGCACCAAACACAAACTTTCTTCCATTACTACAGCTTCAGTAGAATTCGGCAATACTTCAGTCACTCTTTCCACTGCTGTGAAGTATCTAGGGGTTGTTATCGACAACACACTATCCATGCAAAAATTCATCACCCAGACCTGCCAGTCATGCTACTATCAATTAAGACGTATTAGTGCAGTTCGAAAGTACCTGTCCACTGATGCAACATCTAAACTCGTCAGGTCTCTGATTCTTTCACGTCTGGACTATTGCAATTCTCTTTTGGCTGGTCTGCCAGCATCATCTATCCACTCCCTTCAACGTATACAAAACTCTGCAGCTCGACTGGTCCTCAGAAAGAAAAAATATGGGCACATTACTCCTCTCTTGCAATCTCTCCACTGGCTGCCTGTGCCGCAGAGAGTAAACTATAAGATCAGTACTCTCTGTTATAAATGTCTTCACAAAACAGCACCCTCCTACCTCTGTGAATGTCTTTACCCGTACACTCCTTCTCGTTCCCTCCGCTCTGCTGCAGATACCCTGCGCTTACAAATACCTAGATTCAATCAATCCACCGTCGGCCGTCGCGCTTTCTCTGTTTCTGGTCCAGTGATCTGGAACGATCTCCCTCTCTCCCTTCGTAAAAAGCCTACCTATGACACATTTAAATCCAGCCTCAAGACACACTTATTTCAAAGCTAAGACTTTCCTATCCTGTTTCATCTTCTGCCCCTGCTCTCAACAGCCGAACTATCCACCACCCTGCCAAAGTGTTTAACCTCTATATTGTGTGTGTGTGTGTGTGTGTGTTGTGTGTGTGTGTGTGTGTGTGTGTGTGTGTGTGTGTGTGTGTGTGTGTGTGTGTGTGTGTGTGTGTGCGCGTGTGTGTGTGTGTGTGTGTGTGTGTGTGTTGTGTGTGTGTGTGTGTGTGTGTGTGTGTGTGTGTGTGTGTGTGTGAGTGTGTGTATTGACTTCGTTAAAAATCTAAATTGTTGTTGGCTGCATGTGCAAGAATTGGTTGAATGCAAGCGCTTTGATTTGTTTTTGCAAGATATAGCGCTATATAAATTCCATTTATTATTATTATTTATCTCTATCTCTATCTATCTATCTATATATTATATATATCTATCTGTTATATATATATATATATATATATTGTGTGTGTGTTGTGTGTGTGTGTGTGTGTGTGTGTGTGTGTATGTGTATTAGCCTCTATAGCACATAACTGTACTGTACTGTATTGTGTTGTGTTACACCAAACTCTATTGGATTTAAGTGAACTAGACTGCATTCTATTCTATTCTATTCTATTCTATTCTATTCTATTCTATTCTATTCTATTCTTTTCTTTTCTATTCTATTTTGTTCTATTCCATTCTATTCTATTCTATTCTGTTCTATTCCATGCTATTCCATTCTATTCTATGCTATTCTGTACTCACAGAAGATCTCTATTTCTTAATTAAAAATATAGTCTGCTATACCAACGGACAGTGTATCGCCACAATGCAACGCCGTTCATACTCCTCAAAGTCTATTTTCCTACATATTCTTTTTTTTAGGAGGCACTCTGTTTCTGCCATGGGTTCTTTAATGTGCTCTTATACGTGTTACACACAAGATCCTCTGTGTGTGTGTGTGTGTGTGTGTGTGTGTGTGTGTGTGTGTGTGTGTGTGTGTGTGTGTGTGTGTGTGTGTGTGTGTGTGTGTGTTTGTTTGTGTGTTGTTGTTGTTGTTGTTGTTGTTGTCTTTGATTTAACGTCTGTTCACTATTAGTGATATTAGGCGAGGAAAGTGTCAGGGAAGTTGAAGGAAGGAAGAGGGGTGGGGTTGTAAGAAAAGATGAGTTAGTAGATGGCATGTATGTGTTGGTATCCAAGGGCGTTTTTTTTTATATATAAAAAGCCTGTCTTGAACATCAGCAAAATTCAAACTCAACAAAAAAAGTTAACATTAAACAATAATGGTGCAACTACAACAAGTAAATTCTACTAGACTGTGCAACAAACATTTAGCAATGTCAAAAGCTAACTTTGAATTTTCTAGTACATTTTCAAGTGACTCTTTTTCTTGATTTGATTTGATTTATTCTTTTATATCAAGGATAATGGAATAAGCACTCTTGTGCTTTTTTACATCTAGTCCCCGTGTGTATGCAGTTTTGTAAATGTCATCTGTTCCCACCGGCACACGATGGCCTACTCTTACGAGAAATGGAACAGGATTTAACGTGTGCGCAAGATGTTCTCTGTGTGTTCGCACATGGGGCCTCGGTTTAAAGTGTCATCCTCAAAGATTTCTCTGTGTGTGTGCGTGTGTGTGTGTGTGTGTGTGTGTGTGTGTGTGTGTGTGTGTGTGTGTGTGTGGTGTGTGTGTGTGTGTGTGTGTGTGTGTGTGTGTGTGTGTGTGGTGCGCGTCTGTGTGTGTGTGTGTGTGCGTCTGTGTGTGTATTGTCGTTGTTGTTGTTGTTGTTCTTGTTCTTGTTTTTGCTGTAGGGTGGGGATGAGTATATTGTGTTTGGAACTTTTTTGATGCGTTGGAGCTTGTTTTGTCTTCATATGGTGCTGTTTCTATTTTTTCTTGGGGTATTGTAAACGAGGGCAAAGAGGTCGAAGGAAAAAGACTGAGGATGAATAATTAAATTCTATTTGAGAGACAGAACGAGCCCTAAAATGGCCTTCTTTGTCAGCTGGATTATAGCTGGTATATATATTTCATGCCCTGAAAGCTCTTGGGAGTAAGAAAGACATACACACATACATACATACATACATACATACATACATACATACATACATACATACATACATACATACATACATACATACATACATACATACATACATACATACATACATACATTACGTCACATTACATTACACACACACACACACACACACACACACAACACACACACACACACACACACACACACACACACACACACACACACACACACACACACACACACACACACACACACACACACACACTGGGCACATTTTTATTAATGAATGGGCGAATATTTTTTCTAGGGAAGTGGGAGTGGGGGGGGGGGGGTCGTTGCATAGATGCTAGAAACAAATAACTTATTCTTTTCCTCATACATTCTATCTTTTTTGTTACATTTCTCAAATCTCTGGGCTGAAGCCTAACAAGATTACGGCATACAGTGTTCAGAGAGCGGATGACCAGTTGACACAATAGGAACGAGGTATAAGCGTGTTAAAGACGCATTCCATTTTGTCTATCGAATTTTGGGCAGGGTTGTTTATTTCGTTTCTCGGCCGGAGCTTTGGGTTCACCAATAGCGAGATTTCACGAATGCGACAGAGGGGGGGAGAAGAGGGGAGGGGATGCCCACCATTAAGGTAGCCACATTCCAACTTCGGGGATGATGTATAAAATACGTCATCAGTGTGCATGTGGTTTTTTGTTTGGTTGGGAGAGGGGGTGTTAGGAATTTTTATTGGTTGTTTTTTGTTTGTTTGGGTTTTTTGTATATTTTGTTGTTGTTGTTGTTTGGGGGGGTCTTTTTTTATTTTGTCACCCATTCGTATTCGCACGCAATGGCTTACTCCTCCAAATACTTACAATAGTTTTAACTACTGCGCAAGACGTTCTGCGTGCGTTGGTACACAGGACCTGGGCTAACTGTGTCCTCCAAAGGATGTGTCGGCACTGTCATTAAATCCAGGAGAGAGAGAGAGAGAGAGAGAGAGAGAGAGAGAGAGAGAGAGAGAGAGAGAGAGAGGGAGAGAGAGAGAGAGAGAGAGAGAGAGAGAGAGAGAGAGAGAGGAGAGAGAGAGAGAGAGAGAGAGAGAAATACCTTTGAACGGGTGCCTCAGTGGTGGTTCGAACCTGGGTCAATAGATCACGAGCTCAACACTTTAACCACTAAGCCATCTCTTTTTAACATGCCTCTTTAGTTTGATCTTCGGCATGTTTACTGATATACACACAGGGTATTAAAGCACTAGCAGGTCTGACCTTGGAAGTTGACCTGGGATATCTAAAAATAAAAATAATAATATTAAAAAACACCCTTAAAGCACCACACGCCGCCGAGATTCGAACCTGTGACTTGATGGGCACACGGCATTGAAGTCAAACGGTCTTCATAACCCGGCGTAGCGTTTGTGATTTCATTTACCTCAATTAAAGAAGCCATTGAAAGACACGATAGAATACAGTTGATTGTTTGTCCGTCGTGTTTTGACGATGACCTCCAAAATAGCAGAGGAGGCAGCTGCTGTTTCGGAAATTGGGCAGAAATTTGATTATAGTGGAGATGCCTTGCCCACAGTACATCCCCACTTTCTCGGCCAAGAGGGCATAAGGACAGTCAGCGTTGGGAATGTTCTCCAAAGGCCAACTAGCCCCTAGGGCTGCAGCACATAAGGACTGTGCAAGTCAAGCCTCATAGTCAGAGAGTAATAGACGATCACTAAAGACTAAGCTGTTAAGTGGAATTCCATGAGTGGGAGAGAAAGCCACTGATCATACAGCCTCTCATTTTGTTGTTGCCCCCAGCATCAATGGTTTAACCAAGAGCTGTGACAAAGACCAGGCGCTGAAGGCATAGAAATACAGTACAGGCAGGCTAAACAGTCCTGACCCTGACCCCTGTTTTTTTGGTATTTTTTGTATTTTGTACCACTTTATGTCACACCAGATTTCTCTGCGTGAAATTCAGGCTGCTCTCCCTGGGGAGAGTGCGTCGCCACAAGTGCAGCGCCTACCCATTTTTTTTTTGTCCTGCATGCAACTGTATTTGTTTCCCTATCAGAGTGGCCTTTTTTCTACAGATTTTTGCCAGGGTCAACCCCCTTGTTGCCTTGGGTTCTTTTACGTGCGCTAAATAGTGATGTGTAACACACGGGGCCTCGGTTTATCGTCTCATCCGATAGACTAGCGCCCAGACCATCACTCACGGTCTAATGGATGGGGGTAAAATTTTGGGCCCAAACGGGTTACGAACCACCGCACACTCCGACCCGGACTTTTTGCTTTCAAGGCACGTTACCACCTAGACCACCGACCCACCTGTTGCTCTCACTTGTCCTAAAATGACAGTTAGCCTTGCCCTACATGTTTCTGACCTCAATAAATGTGCAAGAGGGGGGGGAGGGGATAGGCAGTGTGAATGAAAAAAAAAAGTGATAACGCAGTTAAAGAAAAAGAAAAAAATGGACAGATAAACCTGTGCCCATCCATGTGTCTACCATTATATCAATCACCACCAGGTCACCAGAACAAAACAACACAGACATAAATTTCATATATAACGTGTGAAAAGAAAACTATTTTTCATAAGATTTACTCGATAGAGAAAAAAAAACAAAGAGAATGGGCTGAGAATATATGAAAAATAAGCCAGAGATGATTGAAAGCAAAAGTAAGGGGAAAAAAGACAGAAAACAAGGAGAGTTATAGAAAAGGGGAAATTTCCAAAAAGAGACCACGGCATCCCCCACACGGAGCAACTACGCATGAATGAAACATTCGCAATAAAAACAGCAACATTAGCAACAATGCAAGAAGGATCACCAGCTGCAGCGACAACAGCAAGCAACAGTGGCAGTCTGTCAACGCACAATTAATATCGCCTGTATCAAAGCATCTCCAAAATACATGCAGTCTTCCCCTACGGGTCATTTCAAGAAGGGTTGACCACATAAAAAAAATCAAATACATACATACAACATAGATAGTAGATAATATAGAAGAGAGATAGAGAGATAGATAAAAGAAAGATAGATAATAAAAGATAGATAGAAAATAGATAGAAAGATAGAAATAGATAGATGATAATAGATAATACTTGCACAACCGGGAAAAAATTTTTTTTTTAAAAGGGAAGAGGGAGAAAAAAAAGTAAATAAGCCACCATTTAAATTTAAAAAACAAGCCTACATCAATTCACAACCGCAAAAAAAACCCACTCTACAAAAACCTTTTTCTGACTTTGTTTTTTTTTTCTTTTTTTTATTTTTTTAGGTTGTCAGCCACTTCTTCGCACAACGCAACACAGACCAAAAGATTACCGCCATATGTTTGGGGGTTCCTGACAGCTTGGGGGCGCTGCGTTCCTGGCCAGGTGGCGCGCCCGTGACGTCACAGGGTCCCTTCTCTCCCACCTGGGGCACAGGCAAGCGTTCAAACGCCCCTCGCCCGCCCTGCCCTTTGTTCAGAGCCACGAGAGCGCGGACCGCTCCGAATGGATTGTCTTCCAGGTGGCAAGAATCAAGGTAAGGAACGGGGTCTTCGGGGTTGGGCTTTTTGGGGCCCGGCGTGCGTGCTTGTTTTTCTTTTCCCGTGCTGTGCTGTGCTTTGGGTTGCTTGCTGTGCTGTTTTGCCTTGCTGTGCGTGCTGTGCTGAGCTGTGTTGTGCTGTGTTGTGCTGTGCTGAGTGAGCTGTGTTGTGCGTGTTGGCTTTCTGTGCTGGCTTTGCTGTCTGGGCTGTCTGTGCTGTCTTTTCTTCTGCCTGGGGTTGTCATCACGGGTCTGTCTGGCCTTCAACCCACCAAAAAGCTGCTTTGTGGTGTGGGGTTTTGGGTGGT